>CAUYPK010058186.1:0-11493 GCA_963574355.1 Loris lydekkerianus | reverse complement strand
GGGGCAAGTATTTAAAGTCTCTTGCTGAAACCCAAATGGTTTTTTCCTGGTTTTTTTTTGTTTGTTTGTTTTGTTTTTTATTATAGGTAAAAATATGCACCGTAGATGTGGCCCGACCCATTATCCTCCCTACACCCAAACCTCCCCCCTCCCTTCCCCTTCCTTGGTCCTTTCCTCATAGTCTTATGGTATAGTCGGGTTATAGCCTTTATGTGAAAGCTATAGTTTAGCTTCATAGTAGGGCTGAGTACATTGGATACTTTTTCTTCCATTCCTGGGATACTTTGCTAAGGAGAATATGTTCCAGCTCCATCCATGTAAACATGAAAGAGGTAAAATCTCCATCTTTCTTATACTATAATTTGAGTATTTAATTGGCCTTAGACGTTTAATTGCAGGAACTCAGTGCTACAGAAGGGACCCTGTTACAGTACAAGGATCATTATTTGCCTGTAGTCTAGCTTGATGCTCCAGAGCACCAGTGTGTGGAGACCAGTAGATCTGGCTATAAGTCCTACCTCTGCCACTTACTAGCTCCGTGATCTCGAACAGGTTCTTAACATCTCCAGACTTCCGTTTTATGACCTGTAGAGTTGGTAATAATAGCACCTGCCTTTTTAGGGTGGAATGAGGATTACATGTGCCTGTAGAACTCTGAGGAAGGTATCTGTTACATCATAAATACTCATATGCAGGAAGCACGTTTATGTTTTACAGCAGTGGTCCCCAGCCTTTTTGCACCAGGGACTGGTTTAATGGAAGCTACTTATTTTCATGGATGTGGTGGGAGAGGTGTATTCCAGGATTATTTGAGTGCATTACATTTACCTCAGATCATAAGGTGTTAGGTTGCATGAGGAGTGCATAACCTAGATCCCTCATGTGCAGGGTTTGGGCTCCTATGAAAATCTGATGTAGCTGCTGATCTGACAGGAGGTGGATCTTGGGCCATGATGCAAACATCGGGGTGTGGCTGTAAATGCAAATGAAGTTTCACTCACTCACCTGCTGCTTACCTCCTGTTGTGTGGCCCAGTTCATGACAGGCCAGAAAGCGAGTCCAGGTTGGGGACTGCAGTTTTGTAGCCCAAGATAGATAATTTTATGTTTCAGCTATTGTACTGTGATAAAAATCTGAAAGTTTTAGGAAGTTCTACTAAAGCAAAGTTAGACTCTTGGAAAATTATTTTAACTGTGTGAAGGATATTCTATCAAGTTACAACTCCTAGGGGATTTTGAATTATTTTTAAAATCTTTTTATTATCTGTATTTTTGGAGACCGGGTCTTGCTCTGTTGCTTGGCTAGGGTGCAGTGGTGTCATCATAGCTCATTGTAACATCTAACTCCAGCCTCAAGCCATATTCCTGCCTCAGCTTCCAGAGTAGCTGAAACGGCAGGTGTGTGCCACTATGCCCAGCTAATTTTTCTTATTTTTTCTTTCCTTCTTTTTCTTTTTTTTTTTTTTTTTTTTTTAGAGACAGAGTCTCACTTTATCACCCTCAGTAGAGTGCCATGGAGTCACAGCAACCTCTAACTCCTGGGCTTAGGTGATTCTCTTGCCTCAGCCTCCCATGTAGCTGGGCGCCTGCCATAACACCTGGCTATTTTTTTTTTGTTGTTGTTGTTGTTGCAGTTTGTTGACTGGGGCTGGGTTCAAACCCACCACCCTTGGTATATGGGGCCGGTGCCCTACCCATTGAGCCACAGGCGCCACCCCCAGCTAATTTTCTATTTTTTATAGAGATGGGGTCTCACTGTTTGCCTAGGCTCGTCTTGAACACCTTGCCTCAAGTGATCCTCCCACCTCAGTCTCCTGAAGTGCTAGGATTACAGGTGTCAGCTGGTGTGCCCAGCCTAAATCATTTATTTGTGTATGTAAAGTATAAGTAGATTATAAAGAAGATTTGAGGGTTTAATTATTTTTTATTTTTTTAGTGTCAGGATTTCACTCTGCAGCACAGACTGGAGTGCTAGTGGTGCAATCATAGCTCACTGCAACCTCAAACTCCTGGTCTTAAGTGATCCTCCAGCCTCCAGAGTAGCTGGGACTACAGGGGTGCACCACCACACCTGGCTAATTTTTAAAAGTTGTTTTTAGAGATGAACAGTACTCATTGTATTACCAAGGCTGGTCTTGAACTCTTGGCCTCAAGCAATACTCCTGCCTCAGCCTTCCAAGTGCTGGCATTATAGGCATGAGCCACTGCACCTGGTCTATTTGAGTTAGTCTCCACAAAAAAATTTAAGGAAAAAATAGCTGCACATGGTGGTGTGCACCTGTCCTATACTGGAGGCTAGAGAATCGCTTGAGCTCAAGAGTTTGAGGCTACAATGAGCTATACTGGAGGCTAGAGAATCGCTTGAGCTTAAGAGTTTGAGGCTACACTGAGCTATGATTGCCCTACCATAGTCCAGCCTGGGCAGCAGAGAGAGACCCTGTTTGTATCAAAGGAAAAAAACATCTTTTATAGCATAGAAAATATGCATTATTTCAGCATTAAATATGCTTTTAAAATTAGTTCATGAAATGGGAATGTTTGGATGCTTTTTTCATGGTGTTTTTAAAATCATGTTGCTAATATAAATATTACAGTATGTTTGCTTTCATGAAATCGTAAGGCTTTTTCTAAAATTTAGAAATTGAGGCAAATATATATATTAGACCAGTGTACATAGACAGGAAAAGTACTTACATTAGTATTCTAGGCTGTTTTATTTGAAGTATACATGTTTTGACTGAAATCTATTTATAATTATAGGAAAAAATGCATGAAAAAACCATTGAAACACCTAAGCCTAAAATTACCTCTGTGTGCGGCTTTCTGAAGCTATTGTGATTAAAGTTTATACAGTAATAATGGTATTAGGTTATTATTTAAAAATAATAAGTGGATAAGGATATGACCAGTAAAACTATTAATAGTAATATGTTTAAAATGCTACTTAACTTACCTAGAAATGTAATATGTAGAAATAGTAATATATTTAAAATGCTACTTCACTTACCTAAAAATGTAACTTATGAAAAATTAAATCTTTTCAATTAAAATTTTTTTACTGTTTATTTCTGCAGTGCAAGCTATCATTATGACTGCTTGTGCGATATCTTTGTTAATGGGATGAAGAAATAAGGATTTTTATTTTGTTTTTATAGTTAGCCCCTAATTTACAAACCTCCCGTTTTTTGTTTTGAAAGTTAAGTTTGAGTAGGACACAATGTTTTCTGTGGGAATGCAGTTTTACTTTGTAGACAAGCCTTGTAAGTTGATTAACCTATAGCAGTGCCACTACTATGGAAATCTTGAATCTGTCAGTAGATGTGCTGTAAACCATGGGAAATGTCAGAACGCAGCTTGTGCTGCTGCTACAGCAGGATTGAGAACCTCATTCTCCCCAGTCAGGAGCCATGACACAGTGAGTGCCACAACTAAGGCACGCCACTGTTTGTAAAAGTGTTCTTTAGTTGGTGGTTATTTAGTCTAAATAGATTAGCCAACCTTTAGCAAAACAAGAAAACACTTAACTTTTGCTTACTTTGGGTGCAGATGATTATAAAAAGTAATTCTTATGGCCAGATGTAAAAAGTCTACAGGTTGAAGTTACATACATATCCTTACAAAATGTTACGTAATACAGTGTTGTCAAATATCAAATGTATGTTCTTAATTTTACCTTAGCAACTCTTTCTTCATAGGTATAATAATACCTATGAAGAAAGTGAAATGACTCCTTACAATTTTAGATGATTAAAATGTGGTGCATAATAAATTTTAATTGTCTCAACTCTGTTTCATGTTAAATGTGTTACAGGAATGAATCTGAAGTCTGCTGCAGTAAAACACTGAAGGCTTTAAAATGTTTTCTTGCATAAAACTCAAACTTTAAGTAGCTGCTTATGAGGATAGGGAAGGCAGGAAGCTAATGTCTGTCTCAAGACACAGGACAGCTGTTTGCTCATCAACCTCAACTGTGTGAGTAGTGACGTAAGCTATGTAATTTGGCATAGTAACTTAATTTTTTTTTTTAAATAGTTGACTTAAGTCAGCATGATGAGTCATTTTTTAGTGTCTGTTTTTTTTTTTCTGGTGGGTAGGATTCTAAGGTTGGAGTGGGTGGTAGCTTTTTTTAATTTATAAAATATTTTTGTGCAGTAACAATATCATTAGTGGCCATCTTTTTTCAGAATTATTCTAAGCATTGAAATTTGTGTTATTAAATTTATTACTGTGAAGCAAAAGATTATCATTTAGATAGCTATTTATTTTGTAGTTGATTTTAGTCTTTTGAAATTAATATTTTGACCAAATAACTATATAAAATGTATCTGAGAAATAGAATGTTTATATTAATGTAGAAAATTGCTCCTAAAAATAATTTAAATTATAATTATTTTAAAAGTCAATATTGAAAAAAACTTTATTTAATCAAAAATCATAATGTACTTCAAAATTAAAGAACTCTTATTCCCTAATGCATTTGGAAGTCTTTTAAATTTGCCTGTTTTGTTGTATTTATTATTTTCCAAGCCACGAGGGCCAATTTTATTTTTAAAAGTGCTTTGTTAATACAAATCCCTATTAAAGAAAAAAATTCTTTTTCTCTTACTAAAAGTTATCACCTTATGTATCTGCTTTTGGGGAGGAATGTCTTTTTTTTTCTGCTGCTTCTTTTTCTTCTTGGATTTGGAAATGAGACTCTTAATTAGATGCTCTTTCTCCCCTGTAAAAGAATACATGTTTTGTACAGATGTGGTAACTCAAATATAAAACGCAGTGAACAAAATGGTAAGCTTGAAGATGAGGATTTCTAGAATTTTGTTAACTATACAGTGAAGCATGGAACAGAAGGAAAGTTGTTTGCACTGAGTTGAAATTAATCTTTCCTGTCACAAATTTGTTGGCTGAAGGAATATCAAAGTGAATTATCTTTAGAATCGTTGAATCAGAAGACATTTAGCAACACGTGAACAATACATGTTGAATGTGGATATTCTTGTGGAAGTAGTCAGGGGTACTGGCAGAAATGAGGAAGAGAGATACAAATGCATTCAAAACTAGTGGAAAAACTCAAAGGTTTCAGCATGCCCTATTTTTTTCCTTTTTGTGTTGGTCAGTAGACCCATAGCTCTATGTGAGTCTCTAGAGGTTATCTGTTATATTAACTATTATAATGGTTCCTAATCATTCAGTAGCTCTAGAGAAGAAATTTTATAATCTCCTTGTGTGAGGATGGCAGGTCTCATTTTAATGAAGTTTTAAGGTCTGTAAGACGTGATTAACTCTAGTTACAGTGTTTTGGCATTTCCCTCATAAAGCCAAGTTTAATTTGGTGCCGTTTTGTGTATACTACTTCAGCACCCTTCTCTCCTCTCTTTTTTAAATAGTGTCAGAAATAAAATTCAAGGTGAAAGAAGTTTTTGGAACACATTAATGAAACTTTGATTTTTAAAATGAGTTCAGGCAGAAAGGACACATGATGGAAAAGGGAGTAAGTAGCTTTTATAACTGTAGAGGATTTTAAGGGGAAATTGTATCATAGTAAATTGGTCCCAAATTTCCTTTCATCTCTCTGAAATGATTCTTTATGTTCTATATTGCTCTTCTATCAGTGGGGTAAAAGAAGGTGCTAAGAAACTAACTTCATTGGGATTGGAAGCACATGGAGGAGTGTGTGGACACATACATAAAGCTCTCTGCTACTTTTTCCCCTCTTGCCTTGTCCTACTCTGTACCTTAGCACAATGGCATAGGCTTCTCAGTGACTGAGTTTTATCTAGATTTATAAATGTAGTTTAGCTTCTTTTACTGTTGTATTATGCAGATGATTAAGATGAAGTTTCTGGGCTAGGCAAGGTCGTGTTACTTGTTTCAGTATGCAGTCTGTGGAGTCAGGCTGCCAGGGTTCAGATCCCAGTGTACCTCTAACAGCTGTATGTTATTGAGCAAATTACTTAAACCTTTCTATGCCTCAGTTTTCTACACGGTCTGACAATTAAGTTTGCAAACCTATCCCATATACTTATATTTGCAGCAGTGTACAGACAACTTGGTATGGTCTTACAATCTTGGTATATCTATCTCACAGTTGTGTCATGTCAGCGCGTGACGGGGTCTTCCTCAGGGGCGTTCATTATTGTTGTGTGTTTATGTGTGCCATTGTGAGAATGTCAGAGCTTGAATTAGAGCAATGAACAAACATTTGTAAACTTGGTAAACTTGGCAAGAGTAGAAGTGAAATCAGGGACGAGTCAGTCCAAGTTTATGGGGACAAGGCCTTGAAGACAATAACAGTGTACAAATGAATTAAATGTTTTTCTGAGGGGAAAGTGTCGCTGATAAATAGAGGTTACGGCAGCCAGTAATGATCAGAAGTGATGTAGACATTACAAAAATTCATTGAATTGTGCATCAAAATTTGTCAGTTGACTGTGAGAAGCACAGCAGACCAAGTAAACATCGATAAAGAAACAGGAAAATCTTAACTGAAAATCCTAGCCAACAACTCATGACTCTTGCATCATGACAATGTACCAGCTTACACAGTGCTGTCTGTGAGGGAGTTTTTAGCCAGTAAAGAAGTCTACTCACCTGAGCTGGTCCTAATTATTTTTCTCTTTACCTGAAGGTAAAGGAAATATTGAAAGGAAGACATTTTGATGACATTCAGGACGTCAAGGGCAGTAGGGTATCAGCTCTGATGGTCATTCCAGAAAAAGAGTTCCAAAATTGCTTTGAAGGGTAGACTAGGTGCTGACTTAGGTACATAGCTTCTCAAGGGGAGTACTTCAAAGGTGACTGTAGTGAGGGGTATGCAGCACTTTTTCTGGATGAATCCATTAACTTAATTGTCAGACCTTGTAATCTGTTAAATAGAGTAATAATTTGCTAGCTGATGGGGGTGTTGAGGGTTGAATGAGTCATCAATACTTGAAAATTATTACTATTAAACCTGTTTCTTTGATAGAAGGAATACTAGGTAGCATATTATAAATCCTCAAAGTAATAGATTCTAAAGATTTAAGAATTTGGATATAACAAAGTATTTTTAGTTAAGGTGTCTGTGAGAAACATTCCAGAGGAGAAGAATATAAATCCTTATGCCCTTGCCCTTCTATTCTCAATCTGCTTATATGCATATTGTCATTAGCCACTTGTGGCTAATGGCTACTGTATTGAACAGTGCTGTTTTAGAAAATTGGAGTTACTGGGCAGGTATTTACATTAAACATGACGTTTATGGATGTCACATTTCTGTTTGTCTGGAACATGAATCATTGGCTCTTGCATCACATATAACGACACAGGAAGAGTAAGCAAAAAATAATTCTTCAAGAATCTTGGTGAAGCTCAGTTATATTTTCTTTGGTTTTTAGGTGAAGTGATGTTTTAAACAATTTACAAAATTACTGTAGTGTAGTTTGTTTTAAATAATGGTGTTGACAGGTGAGTCAAGCAGTATTTACAAGCACTGAGGTCTGCTAGTGATTACTTCTTGGATTAAAGTGAGCCAACTGTTTGTACCCCTATGCTTTCTAATCTAGAAGTACCTTTGAAGACTGACAATATTATGGGTAGTGCATTAATTTAGAGTCTTTCAGGAAGAACTAGATTACAGTTAGTGGTTTTCTTTTAAGAAATGATCCCACTAAAAGTTAAAAATAGCCTGGATTTCAGGACCAATAATCATTCTTACTTTGTGTATGGAATTATTACAGTTAGGAGAGATACCAAGAAATAGGAACATGGTATTATGTTCTGAAGAAATCACTGTTTAGCACAGGGCTGTCCAACCCATGGCCCAACACAAAATCGTAAACTTATTTAAAATATGAAATTTTGGGGGTGAAACTATACTGTGCAGTTCTCGAGTGTGAACTTTGTAGATAATGTCGTGTGGCAACATCATGTAAGATAGACATATGGACTCTCTGGCTATTTGAATGCATACATGGATCCAGTTTTACATGGTGTTTGGCTTCCAGGACGTTATCTTCCTAGTGCAAGATGGTTGCATTGACACCATCAGATATTAAATGTCCTTGTGGTGACTTAGCGAGGCAGTGATTATCAGTAATATTTCAACCTCCTATTGTAGCCTTAGGCACTTATGTTAAATGAAGTCAGTTTAGCATTCTCATTGGATTACTAAGGTACTTCCACTTCTCAGTGACACCTCAGACCTCGCCTACCGCACTTTACAATCCACCTCTGCCTGGCCCTGCATCAGCAACCAGGATGTGGAAGGGCCCAAACCTTGCTTTCTACTTTCCTGTCAGTTAATTTTCATAATAAAAATAAATATACTCCTTTATTATAAATTCCAGCATGACTTCTGCAACATCTCAAAACAGAACCCCCAAAAAGAAAAATTACAAATGAAGGAAGATGTTCAATTAAAAGTAGACAGATGACTACTATTCACCCCTGCCCCTGGCTTTAGATAGCTTCTTTGGGTCAGGTATTCATCCACCCAGGTCTGATTAGCTTGTCTGGAAGGATTATCAAAAGAACAAAAATGGCTAAGAACTTTAGGTATACAGATTTTGTTACAAGGGGATGTTACCAGGGAGGCAGTGACTGGCTCGTATGACTTCCAGTTTCTTCAACTGATTGAAAAGGGATGTGAGAATGTTATCTACCCTCATATAGAGTTGGTGAGGTCTAAATGAGATAATCTATATAAATTGCTTAGCCCAGGGCCTAGTACATAATAATAAATAGTAAGGTGACATTTCCAATGAGTGCTTATTTGAATACATATCTGATTATGTGGTTTTTCTGATCTGATTTTTAATTTAGGGAAAAGTTTAGAGAACTTGGTAGGATGAATTAGTGACCTGTGGATATTCAGTCAGTGCATCTCGATTCAGAGGTGGGACATCTGCTCTAAAGCAGCAGTCCCCAACCTTTTTTGGCACTAGGGACTAGTTTCGTGGAAGACAGTTTTCCTTGGATGGAAGGAAAGGAGGATGGGATAGGGCAGAGCTTAGGCAGTTGTGTGAGCATATGGGGCACAGCTATGACAGCTGATGCTGGCTTGCTGCTCACCTCCTGCTATATGTCTTGGTTCTTTTTGGCACTGGGGACCAGTTTCATGGAAGACGATTTTTCCATGGACAAAGGGGTGGGAGAGGATGGGTCAGGAGGCGGAGCTTAGGCAGTGGTGCTTTGCAGCCAGGTTCCTAGCAGGCTGTGGACCTAGGGGACTGCAGCTCCAAAGTGTTCATGGGGTGGGGATCCTGTGGCTTTGGGTCCACATGTGGCCTTCTGAATCCTGGAGTGTAGCCTTTTGACTGAATCTGACTTTTATAGAACTAATTCTTTTAATGGTCTATATTATAGATCCTACCCCAAATTGGCTTAATGTTGAGCATTGTGAGTTTGTACTTAATCAAGAACTTAGAATAGAATTTTCAAATTCGTTTTTGCTATTTGAACCCTTTTGTCCAAATGAAATCTTTTACAGAAACCTGGTATGTAAAAATACTGAAAAGTACCGTATATACTCGAGTATAAGCCGAGTTTTTTCAGCACAAAATTTGTGCCGAGTTCGGGTTTTTCGGCACAAATTTTGTGCTGGAAAAACTCGGCTTATATTCGAGTATATATGGTATGTATTCTCTTTGGAGCAGATATTTGTACCCCAGTCAACTTTCTCAGTCTTTCTCCTTACCCTTTCCCTCTCCCTCATAAATCCTTGATAGAAGTATCTTTACGAGAAATAAAAATTTAAAGGATTACTTAAATAAATAACAAACCTGAATAATAAGGCCATGTACATCCTTTTGTGCTTTTTTTTTTTTTTTTTTTTTTTTGGAGACAGTTGCCCTGGGGCTGAGTACCCTGGCGGCACAGCTCACAGCAACCTCAAACTCTTAGCTTCATGAGATCTTTGGTCTCATCCTCCCAAGTAGCTGGAACTACAGGCACCCACCACAACACCCAGCTAGTTTTTCTGTTTTGAGTAGAGATAGGTCTTGCACTCCTGAACTCAAGCAGTCCATCCTCCTTAGCCTCTCAGAGTGCTAGGATTGCAGGTGTTAGCCACTACGCCCAGCTTAAGATTTTATTTTTAACTCTGGCTCCATGTAGACTGGCTGTTAGCTAAAGTTGTCTGTGATATAATTGATTTATATTGAAAGGTAGTACAACCCAAGAAATCTGTATTTTACTTTACAGATACTGTTGGCCGTATCATGTTGTGTTTTACTTAGAAACTGTAAATGAAATGCTCTTACATTATTTGTACTTATACTTATCCTGAGTTATTTTGTTTTTCTCTTAATTTTGTGCCTCTTAATTGAACATTTTTTCTTACTGTTGATATTATCCTGCAGCATACATTTCTAAAGTTACCTTGAATTCTTTCCAGAACATTGGAAGGTATATAACAAAACAGTGTGAGGTACATATTAATATATATGAAAAAAACCATGGTAGTAAAGTATTTAATGAAAAACATTTTATTCATTTCTCATTCAACATTTTTTATTCTAAGTTAATGGGATTCCACTGTTGCCTACAGGTTCAACTTCAGACTCCTTCGTGTAGACAGAGAGCTTTCATCATGTGGCCTTAGCCTGTTTTTAAGATCATTTCCCATCATTTTATATTCTCGGCACATGGAACTCTCTCCTTATATACTGCATACCTGCTTTTATCCCTTCCCCGGAATTATAAACACTGAGCATAAACACTTACTAAAGTTTTGTTGGCAGGCATACCAAATCATTGACACATCGTTTATAAACTTTTGAGAGGAATATGTTAGAAACCATTCTCTGACACATTTAACCAAGAAAGTGGCATCCTGTCAGGTGTGCTCAGCCCCTACAAGTGATTATTTTCTATGTTGCAAGGAGGCCTTTTATGAATCTGCCCTTTGTGAGCTGGGAGTAAATAGTGAGTCTGGGATTTGTGAGTGCAGTTACTATTAGATACCTGGCTGTTTGCAGCGCTCTCTCATGAACTACAGGTATTTGACTTAAGTAAGCCACTCAGTTCTGAACTGAGCTTTATATTGCCACTTCTCGGTTATATAGTATTTTCACAGTCACTATCCCATTTGATCCTCCTCAAAATCCTGTGAATTAGAGAGGACAAGCATCACACCTGTCTTACACAAGGTGCTTGAGGTGAACCATTTATCTAAGTAGGAAGTAGCAGAATCAGAAGGAACTTTAAGTCAGTCCTTGGTTCTCTTCACCACAAATCCACTTGTCTCTATGTATAAGTTATTTTTCAGTGATTTGTAATTATGCTTCATTTCATAATACATTTGTTATCCATCCTTTCCCCCCAAGGTATTACATTTTAACTAAAAGAAAACTAGTTTCTGGAATATCCTTTTATTTTTATTTTTATTTTTTATTGTTAAATCATAGCTGTGTACATTAGTGCAATCAAGGGGTACAATGTGCTGGTTTCATATACAATCTGAAATATTCTCATCAAACTGTTCAACGTAGCCTTCATGGCATTTTCTTAGTTATTG
>CAUYPK010058185.1:0-23762 GCA_963574355.1 Loris lydekkerianus | reverse complement strand
TTTATAGCTAGAGAGGAGAAGTCAATGCCTGGCTTTAAAACTTCAAAGAACAGGCTGATTCTCTTGTTAGGAGCTAATGCAACTGATGACTTTAAGTTGAGGCAAGTGCTCATTTACCATTTTCAAAACCTTAAGAATTTTTCCAAATCTATATTTTGTTTGTGCTCTATAAATGGAACAACAAAGCCCAGATGCCAGCACATCTGTTTATAGCTCTATACTTTAAGACTCCTCTTAAGACCTGTTGCTTTGAAAGATTCCTTTTAAATTATTACTGCTCGAAGCCCTCTCTGACCTACAGTCACCTCTGAACCCATGGGTCATCCTCTCTGAACTCTATGTTGAACAGTGCAAATACATGGATTCCAAAATGAAGCCTTTGTGGTTGGTATATAACAACAAGGTATTTGGTGAGGATTCAGTTAGAGTGATTTTTAAAAATGATGATGATTTACGACAGGATATGTTAACACTCCAAATGTTGTGCTTGATGGATCTACTCTGGAAAGAAGCTGGTCTGGATCTTCGACCAGCTGTGTTAAGGCTGTTTAGCTATAGGAGATCGCTCTGGCCTCATTGAAGTTGTGAGCACCTCTGAAACAATTGCTGACATTCAGCTGAACAGTAGCAATGTGGCTGCTGCAGCAGCCTTCAACAAAGATGCTCTTCTGAAGTGGCTTAAACAATACAATTCTGGGGGTGACCTGGACCGAGCCATTGAAGAGTTTACCCTGTCCTGTGCCGGCTACTGTGTAGCTTCTTATGTCCTCGGGATTGGTGACAGACATAGTGACAACATCATGGTCAAAAAAACTGGCCAGCTCTTCCACATTGACTTTGGACATATTCTTGGAAATTTCAAATCTAAATTTGGCATTAAAAGGGAGCGTGTGCCTTTTATTCTTACTTATGATTTCATTCATGTCATTCAGCAAGGAAAAACAGGAAACACAGAAAAGTTTGGCCAGTTCCACCAGTGTTGTGAAGATGCATACCTGATTTTACGATGGCATGGGAATCTCTTCATCACTTTCTTTGCATTGATGTTGACTGCGGGGCTTCCTGAGCTCAAGTCAGTCAAGGACATACAGTATCTTAAGGACTCTCTTGCCTTAGGGAAGAGTGAAGAAGAAGCCCTTAAACAATTTAAGCAGAAATTTGATGAAGTGCTCAGGGAAAGCTGGACTACTAAAGCGAACTGGATGGCTCACACAGTTCGGAAAGACTATAGATCTTAATGATCAGCCTTTGCTCATAATGTGTTGGTTTCATTTTGTTTTTATTTTGTACTTGCATTAAATCAAACATGACCTTGCCAGAGATGTTATAAAGGGAATGAAATCCTAGAACTCAGATTTAAATTAAGAACAAGGCATCCAACAGAATCTAATCTGAAAAATCCCTGAGGACTACCCCCTGCTTTTTGAATGCTTCCAGGACTCATCACAAAAACTGTTGATGTTATGGATAATCATTTCCTGCTGACTTTGCATCCCATGGAATGCAACTAGGAATTGTTGGCTGATTTGTTTGTTTTTTAAGGTTTGGTACTTTCCAGAAAGGTGTAAATACTTTTTTTCAGTGTTGTGAGCAGGTGTTATCATTCGGCCAATAACTTATCCACACCTGAGGGCCAGTGACTGTTCTTGTTTTCCAAATGAGGGTTAAAAGAAAGGTGTCTTTCTTCCCTTTTAAATTGTGTGGAGTACAAATTATAATATAATTTGAATTTATGATTTTTTCAAAAGAAATCTTATAAACCTGTGGAAACCCATTAATTCTTTTGTTAATATTTATCTCCATAATAGCATCATTCCAGCCAGACTTATAAAATTTCTAGTGGGAGTTCTATATAAAATGATATTTTGGGGGGATTCTTCAGCCTGTGTTTTAAAGTTTTATAAAAAGCAGAGCTTTTTTAAAGTTACTTTTCAGTTAGTTAACTGTGTGATTCAGTTCCTCCAGCTGCTTCTATAATGAGGCACATATTAATGCAGTTTTTATTTGGTATGTATAAAAGAATTTACTTCATAGAGGATAATATTTGAGTAATTGTATCCAGGAAAGCAAGCAAATAAAAAGGAACCTATTCATGAAATAAACTCCAGACCTAAAATTCAGTATTTTAATAAAATGCCAACTATCTTTACTGTGTTTATTAAAACTTCTAAAAATGTGATTTTTCAAGGATTTTAGTTCAAATTGAAATGATTTCCTGTCACTTGGAAATCTTTAATTTATTTGTTGAGGTACCATATATGTAGAGTGCTAGGTGGCAAGTAATGTTAATATATGCAATAGGAACTACTGGTTTAAATGTGTAGATGCTCTTTCTGTGTACTGGCAACATCCAGTAGAACTTCTGCTTTTTCTCCAAAGAAATTGGAAGTTCTCAATCCTTGATTATATGGGAAAGAGAACTATGTATTTGCCCTGAGACTAAGTTTTCTATAGGAATTTTATTAAAGATTATTTAATTCTGTTGTCCTTAAAAAAAAAAAAAAAACAGATCAAGTTTGATGGCTCACATCTGTAATCTTAGCACTTTGGGAGGTTGAGGCAGGAGGATCACTTGAGTCCAGGAGTTCAAGATTTCAGTGAGCTATGATCAAACCACTGTACTCCAGCTGAGATGACAGAATAAAACCCTACCTCAAAAAAGAGAACAAACATAAAACATGAAAGAATAGACTCCAAACACTAAGCAGTGCCTGTTATTTGAGAGATGAGAACACAGGCACCTTGGGCTTTCCCTGTTCTATATTTCTATAAGAAGCAAGTACAGATTATTAGAATTTAGAGAAAAGGGGGATGGGAAAGAGGAATTAAGAAAAAGAATAACAGCCATAGAAAAATGAAATTCTGTCATGTGCAGCAATATGGATAGAATTGGAGGTCATTATGTTAAGTGAAGTAATCCATACACAGAATAACAAATATCTCATATTGTCACTCATCTGTGGAAGCTAAAAAAGTTAATCTCATGGAAGTACAGAGTAGGATGATAGGTACTAGAGGCTGGGTAGGGGATGGCAAAGAGAGGTAGGTTAATGGTTACAAACATACCTACAGTTAGGTAGGAAGAATAAGTTCAAATGTTCAATAGTACAGTGACTCTTGCTGACAACAATGTATTTTCTAAAACAGCTAGAAGAGAGGATTTGAAATGTTTCTTTTCTTTTCTTTCTTTTTTATTTTATTTGCTGACCAATTATAAACATTTAATAACTATAGTTTGGGTCCTTACGTATCCATCTTATAAAAAGATACCACCTGCAACATTTTAACATACACTTAACATACTTTGCTGTTGCACAAATACATGATTATCTTCCATGAAAACAGCATTGACAATAGATTGAAATTAGCATTAACAATCTCACAACTTCTATGGATAAAATAATGTGAATGCTGCAATAAGACAAAAAAAAAAAGTTACTCGTTACTTGTCCAGTCACTTGTTTATACTTGTCTTTGGAATGGACTGCTAAAATACTGACTCTTGAGCCAATATTCACTACCAGCAGTGGATAAGGATCATCTAGTTTAAAAGGCATCATCTTTTGGCATCGCTCAGGTTCTGAGGCATTAGCAAAATAACAGTACTCTGCTTGTCCATTGAAACTGACAGAATCTATATACAGCAAGCCCTTTACAAGGCAGTCAAGTTCATCCAGTTTGTGCAGGTGGAGGTTTCCAACTGTGAAAAAATCTTTTTCAAACTTGTAAGCACCACCTCCTGTTGCACATAGCACTGTTTGTAATGTTGAGAAGTTTTTATCTCTTCCCATTTGGATAAAAGTAGGCAGGTCCTGGGTTGGAAATCTGATAAAGTGCAAAAAGTGTTAGTTAATTCCTTCAGTTCAAGGTGTTCATCCCAAATGCCAGTGGGTACACATGCTACATTAGAAGTCAAATATTTCCAAATACTTTTTAAACTCTCAACTTATTCTTGTTCTTCCTCTGCTGTGGTATCAATAGGTTTAAAATATGAGCGCTCTACTAGAGCTCCCTCAATGTCCATGCCAAACCACGGGGAAGCTTTTCAAAGGACCAGTCCATCGCCATACCACCCTGAATACGCCTGATCTCATCACAGGACCAAACAGTAGAAGATATCCTAGTATTAATAGTAGTTCACTCCAGTGCTAGGAATACAGGTGATTTTATCTTCTTTTTGTTTATCTGTTTTAAGGTTTCTTGGCATCCTTGATCTTTATGGCGTCAGCTGAGGGGTGAGGGTCAGCCTCTAGATGGAGAATGGAGGGCAGTGGAGGCGACTGATTTGAAATGTTTCTAATGCAAGAGATAATAAACATTGGAAGTGATGAATACCCTGAATACCCCGAGTTGATCATTACAAATTCTATACATGTATCAAAATATCACGTGTAACTCTAAATACATACAAAAATTATGTTATGAATAAATTTTTTTAATTAATAAACTAATTTTTTATTATTAAGTCTTTTTTTTTATTGTTGGGGATTCATTGAGGGTACAATAAGCCAGGTTATACTGATTGCATTTGTTAGGTAAAGTCCCTCTTGCAATCATGGCTTGCCCCCAGAAAGTGTGGCACATACCAAGGCCCCACTCCCCTCCCTCCGTAACCTTAATTGCCATTAATTGTCCTCATATCAAAATTGAGTACATAGGATTCATCTTCTCCATTCTTGTGATGCATTACTAAGAATAATGTGCTCCACTTCCATCCAGGTTAATACAAAGGCTGTAAAATCTTCATTTTTTTTTAATGGCAGCCAAGAATTTTTATCTTAAGCAAAAATATATTCTATATATGCAATGTATGAAAAAGACTACTTAAACTGCATCTTCCTGCTCCTTATTCTTTATTTCATTTTCACCACTTGGTAGATATTTTATCATTTCTCACTGGAGTATCACAACAGCTTTCAAACTGGTCTTTTCCTCCATTACTCTTTTTCACTCAGCCAACTCTGAGCACTCCCACTAGAACAACCTTACTGTGTAGCTGTTCAAAATCCTGCCATAGCTTCCCATAATTTGTCAGGACACAATACAAGTTCCTAAATATGGTCCTCAAGCTCATTCATTATAATCTCTATAATTACTGTTTAATTCTCATATCTCAACACTTCACCTTTCTGGAGCTAAGAATTTCTGACAATTCTTCTCACACCAAGAAAATATCACATCTTTGCAAAGTCTTTTCACATTATCTGAACTATTCTTGGCACCTCTGTCCCTTCCTCTTCAGATGCACAGAATATCCAGAGTAATCTTTTAGGATCACTTCATGCATGAAGTCTTCTTAAATCTACAAACCAACTAAAAGTGGTCCTTCTCATTTTTTAGCTTTTAATTTCCCTTTCATATACTTAAACAATCTATTATATCATAGTTTAGATAGATAGATTGATATGTCTTCTCAGGAAAATATACTTTAAAGCAGGAAAAATGGTATAGATTTTTGTATTTCTCATGCCTATTGAAGTTTATGACATATGATAATGTTTGTTAATTAATGAAATGAAAAACCATCAGAAAATTTAATAATTAGGGGTAGATTTTCAAATACAAAGATGATATTTTAGAAAACGTAGAGAAATTTTTATTTCCTTATTGAAAATTATGTTCAGTGATTTGAAGTAAGTGGAAATTGCCTTGTATGTCATGAAAATACAGTACAACACACCCCAAGAGAAATATTAAATTTGTCAAATGCAACACATTGCTTTATGTCTTGTAGCAATAATAATAGTTTGGAGGCATATACATTGAAATAATCTTTTATTTTTCTGTACTTTTATCCTGTGCAATCTTGTAATGCTGTTTTTTAATAAAGAAGAGTTGGATAGAAGAATAGAAGAAGAAAAACTAAGGAAAAGATTATCAAAAATATACAGTATTAATGTCAATTATTAAAGTTAGAAAGAGCTGGAAACAATGAGTATAAAGGAAGAGTAATGCTTTTGTGAATTTTAACATTAATAAGTCCTTCCAGTGATTCAATCTCTTTAGTCTTACTAGGCACTTTTGAGAAGGAACTATGTCTTATATAAGTATGGTTGTTAAATTATTTGAAATGTATTTCAAGTATGATCCAATGAAAATAATTTTTACAAAGTAATATAGCAAGATAATAGATAATAGGAGCCATGACCTTTTTATTATAGGTACAACCAGAGAAAAAGTACCCCTGAACTGTCTTAGGTTTTTCTTCCATGAACCAGTCCTGGTTATTGTCCAACTCAAAGATAAGCACATTTATTTTCTTTTTCTTTCTAATAACAGTGGGACATATTTCAAAGATTACCAGCATATACAAATATTATGACATCTACCTCATTTATACACCTTTTCTATATAAAAGTTGAACAAGAACATTTATCCTTTGAAGAAAATCATTCTTACAGTATTTTCAAGGTTGGTCTAAGTTTGACGAGAAAATGGCAAGCCTATGCCCTAAATTCAAATTTGCTACACTTTTTTTCCTGGGATTTCTTCAAAACCTTCCATTTAGTTTAGAGCTGAAGATCATTTTATTTCAAAAGTAGACAATTAAGCAATATAAGGAATATACCACTGTTCTTTTTTAATCGAAGTAGATTTAAGTACAGCAGTTATCTCTTTCAATCAAATGAGCACATTTCTCTTGCTTTCTTCATCCTAGTTGTGAGCTGATTCTTTTTATAGTTCAGAGAGCCTTCTGGCATACAAACAAAAAATATTATTCTATATATTTATTGTCCAAGAGGCAAAGTATTTTACATATCTAAATATATCTCAGTGTTACAGAGAAACCTAACATTGGTGAATTTTCTTTAGTATATGCATTTCCCTGAAGAATCTGACAGTTCATATAACTACAGAGTATAATAGCTAGAAAGGAATGAATACATCATCCAAACCAATCCTCTCATTTTATATACATAATACCTAAGGTAGTGTTATGTTTAAATCCTTAATTTTTTGAAAAAGACCTTTAACATGGTCATCAATTGAAATAAAAAGCCTTAATTATTTACGGAATCTACCTGTGGGTTCAAATCTCTTGATGAACCAACTGTTCTAAACAGCTCTAAGTTTATTAGATTTGTGTCAGGTTGATCTAGTTTAACACTTAATGAGAAATTGAAGGTCTCTTTTCAACAATGAAATACAAATAAAAGTAAATAATCATGGCCACATTAATCAGATAGATTAAATGTTTAGTTTCACCCTCCCCCCTTACACTCTCCTTTCCCTCAAACTAAAAAAAAAAAAAAAAGAAAAGAAAAATCTTTTTGAAATGTCATGAGTTTAACTAAAATGAAGAGGATAAATTATACTAAAAAAAACTGAAACAAAAGATAATATACAAAACTTAACAAAAAATTCTCAATAATCTGGGAAAATGTTTATGATATACAAAATAATCTTAATCATAGGTCTTAAACTAGATCTGTCTTTTTGTATGAGAAACAGAGAGAAACTAGAAGAATTGCCCTAAATGTCTGTAGTGATTATTTTTGAACTTTTAGCCTATGTGTTATTTTATGTTTCTTTCTTGATACTTTCTATACCTAACAAATATTATTTATACAGTCAAAAAATAGATAAAATATTTGGAAGTGCACCAGAAATACTATAAGAATATTATAAGAATAGTACATGTTTATTAATGAAAATATAGAAAACAAATCTAAAGAACAATAAAAAGACAATAAAGACAATTTGTTATTACCAAAACCCAAATTTGCGTACTTTATTTTTTAAGTACCATTAGATTTTGTTTAACAAAAATAATTTTTCATGGAGTGAAAATTTTTCATGGAGTTTTACCATATAAGGTCAAAATATAGGTTCCTGGATGGGGGTAAAGGCTCATGCCTATAATCCCAACAACTAGGAAGGCTGGGGCAGGAAGACTGCTTTATGTCAGAAATTCAAGAGCAGCCTGAGCAACATAGTCGGCCTCATCTTTATAAAAAATTATTTTAAATTATCTGGGTATGGTGGTAGACACCTATAGTCCCAGCTACTCAGGAGGCTGAAGTAAGAAGATCACTTGAGCCTAAGAGTTTAAGTCTATTGTGAGCTATAATCACATGACTGTACTCTATCCTGGATAATAGAGGGAGACTCTTGTTTCTAAAATAATAATAATAATAACAACAACAGTAATGATAATAATAAGGCTAGGCTGTGAAAAATCAATGTATGGTTGTGTTATCAGTAAGAGACCATATGTCAAAGAAAGGCATAAGGAAGGAATCAATTTAGGGGTAGTAGAGTAAATAAATTATAGTAAGAAAAGGATCTTAGAACTCAGCAGGCATATGATCGAAAGAGAATACTAGATAAATGATGAGACATAATTCTGTACTGTCTTAATGAAAACAAATGGTGTAATCAAAGCAGAGAGAACAGAAGAATAGTCTGGCAACAGTATGCAAAATAGCCTGGAGTGGAAAGAGAAAAAGAGGCAAGAAACAATTTGAAAACTATTGAAATAAATCAAACAGTAATAGACTGAAGGTTCAGTGCGATTAAGAAGAAATAAAAGTCATGGCATCACGAAGAGAAAAATTAGTAAAATTTCTGCAGTTTCTATTATCTACTGATAATGTCACATAATTAAGGCTTTTGAAAATTAAGGGTGAGATTTCTTTCTTTTCCCTCTAGTATTGTAGGAAAAGGAAAGGAGGCAGATGTAAGTGAGGGAGATGAGTATATCTACTTTCCCTTCCTCATGCTACAGTTGATAAGAAGAAATATGTTCCGCAAATTGTGAGAAATAGTGAGGGCATTTCTGTCCCATTTTGAATACCAGGAAGAGGCTGCTTTTCAAGGTGACTATGAAAAGATGGGAACTTGTAACTTAGCTTAAGAAATAGACTGACATGATTAGGCAGAGAGATGGACTAGTTTGCCCTCCCAGACCTTCCTCAAGTTTTGTAGGACAATTGTTGGTCTGATTGTAAAGAATGTATAGTTCCTTTACAATAGAGGTATAGTCTGTACCGGGAGAAACATGGGGAACAAATCAGACACTTTACGGATAGATTTAGAGTAGCTGACTAAACCAGGGGTCTTTACAAGGCCTTAACTAAACTAAGAGAATTTAGACTATGATTTTTTATCAACTGTCAATTTCAGTCAGACAGATGTTAGCAGACCACTCAACTAATAAATCCTGTCACCAATGCCCCTAAAACTAGCACGAGGTCAGGGGATTCATTTCCTCTGATCTATGCGATACCATGAAAGCACTTCCCCATGCCCCAGATGCTATTTTAGAGAGAAGTAGAAAAATCTCAAATAGAAAAGCAATCTATAAATGAGATCAAGTTAAAACTAAGGACTGATTACATTATTGCATTAGAATGAATTTAGATCAGATAAAATCACCTCATGACTCAGCAGGAGAGGAGATAAGAACAGTTTCTGAGAATAAAGGATTCTACATTACATTCCTCATTCATGAGTGAAGTGCCAGTAATTTAAGACTCCATTACTAAAACAATGACTATCCTTTCCCTTTTATGTTTAAAACATGCTAATAAACATCAATGACAATAAGATTCTACAGAACGATTTTCTTTCCTTAATGAATCAAAGAATCCAAGTAATTGGAGAAAGGTAGTTCTATGAGCCAAGTAAAGTTCTCCCTTTTTGTCCATAATACATACTCTCATTAATGACCCTGTTGAGAGTCATTGGATGGGAGCCACATATTTAAATATAAGTTGGTTAGGAGCAGAGACTATTAATGAATAGACTGTCAAGTGGGTGAGACTCAGCATTCATTTGTTATAAGATTGCACTGAAGACAATGAAAAGAAAAGGGGAGTTTTCAAGGATAAACATAGAAAAACTATGAAAATAGTTTGGGAAAACACAACAGCAAAAATACATAACTTCTCTTCGTCAGTGTTCTAGAGATCAAAGACTATTCCTACAGTGTTAGGATGTCTATAGCATCTCTCCAGTCTAAACAACTAAAATATTTCATGTGCTTATTCCATTCTTTCCATTTTTAGTATCTACCACTGCCCTAGCCTAGGTCTTCATCTCTACTCACCTGAAGTAATAAGATAATTTTCTAAGTGGAATCCCAACCTCTGCTTTTTCCAATAGGCTTATAATAATCTTCGCAAGGGCTAGACCATGCTGGATTTACCTTCCTATTCCTTATAGTGTCTAGCACAGAGAAGGAAAGTATGTGGGAGCCGTAACCACACCCCCTTTCCTCCTGATGAAACATGGTTTTAATTGATTCTACCATTTTTTCCTCACAAGTCTCAGCATAAAACAATGTAAGCCTAAACTGATTTATCAGAGTTGACACATGTGATAAATTCTACTTACCATTTCTTGACCAACACATAGTAGGCTTAAATAAATATTTATGAAGTACTGCACAGATCCAGAAATGGAACTAGGGTAAATGTGATGAAATGAAATGCTTAAAGAATGTTAGGAATCATAAATCAAATACCACCTTTTTATTTTTCTAGAATTGAGGTCTCACTCTGTCACCCTCCAGTGGTGTGATCACAGCTCACTATAGCCTTTAACTTCTAAACAGCTGACATGTGCCACCATGCCAGACTATTTATTTTTCCAGAGATAAGATCTGACTATATTGCCCATGCTGGTCTCTAATTCCTGGCCTCAAGAGATCCTCTGGCCTTAGCCTCCATATTTCCAAGATACTGGAATTATAGGCCTTAGTTAATGCACCTAGTTCATCCCATCATTTCTAACCTTGATACCATCCTAAACATTTTTCTAGCTAAATTACTTATATTTATTATCTCATTTAAATTAAAGTAGTTCCTAGGACAAACACTAGCAAATCTGATGGGAATAACACAGCAAACAAGAAGTAAAATGACAAAGTGTATTAGTATCATTTGCTTTTTTATAAACATTTGCTTTAGTCTATAAATTCTTAAAATTGTAAGAGGATATAGTGCTCATTTCAGCAAGGAAGAAGTTTTATATTCTGTTATGTTTGAAGGCATAGGGTAAAAGATCCCCAGAAAGGAATGTATTAATAGTTTAGCATAGGAAAAATAAATAAGACAAGCAATACCTTTTCCTAATTACTGGGATCCTGGTAGTAATGTCAACCACAGTGCCCCCTTCCCATGTCAGTATAGGGGGTACGCCAAGATGAACCAGTAACATACTCTTCTGAGAAGTTGGAGAGAAAATGCTTAGAATATGGTTACCTTTATTAGAATATTCTAGAGATATTTCCAGAAATGCCCTTTGCCTGATCCTTAAGGACAATGATGGACAACAAACGTTTTGATTGACCCAATGTCATTGTAATACATTTATTCTCATCTTTATTAAGATAAGCAGAGTCAAGCCCTCTTTCTTACAACCAAAATACCAACACAAATAATACAAATGGAGAACGTGCTCATGATGTAGATAATCAACAAGATTACTTTGAAAAATTTCTCAAGATCTGAATTAGTATTTCCTTTGAATCTTCATGCACCTTAAATCTGTTCAATTACATGGTGATATTATATTTAAATTTTTCATTTGCTTAAGTAATATAAAGTATATTTTATGTATTTACATTGATTTTTAAACATATCTAATATAGATAAGTAATACATTCTATAGAATTCTAGAGTCCTGGGTTTTTGTTCAATATGGGTAGATATGTAAGGGAAAATACAAGTAAGTGCTTTAACATTAAGGTATTATTAACTTTATGAGTCAGGTTTTTAAAATTATTTTCTATATTCAAGTCAATTTATAATGTATTTCCTACTATCTTTAGAAATTACCAAACCCTTTCTGGCCAAAGTATAATAGCAAATGTACAGGAGAAATATTAATAATGGTGAGGTATGCAAGCATCATTTGTTTACTTCCTTTTACCAATCACAAACTCATCCCACATTAAATGTAACAGGAGATTCAGACTTATGTGCCCATTTGCTAATTTTGGCTCATGATGAACAATGTGGGATAACACAGCCTTAGGAGATGAGAATCAGGATCCAGGAGAATTATTGCACAAAGTAAATTTGGAAGAACTTCAAGGCCATGAAAGACAATTGACGTCCATCTGTGTTGTGTCCATGTTAGTTTCATATCCTCTGTTCCATTTGTAGTGCTGCCAATATTTCAAGTACCAGGAGAGGAATGGTGGAAGGTGTTAATTAGGGCACTGATATCTTCTGCTTCAAAGTAAATTATAAACACTCTAAAGTTCATATAGTAAAAATAAATTATGGCTTTCTAAGTATGGTATAAGCTAGCCAATACAGTCTACTCTTTCTGGAAGCCATACATGTCATTCTATTGTTCATGACAACTAAAACCAAAGTAGGATATCAAAAAGAAAAACATTTTTACCAGTGCAAAAGGTCTTCAGGAAATATGACAGCATACATTAGAAGTATGTTTTGTACTATTAAGCATTTAAAAAAAATTTCCCGAGATAAGAGAATTCATAAATAAGAAATGATTCCCAGGGTGGCGCCTACGGCTCAAAGGAATAGGGCGTGGCCCCATATGCCAGAGGTGGTGGGTTTAAATCCAGCCCTGGCCAAAAACTGCAAAAAAAATGACTCCCATATAAGGCAAAGCTTCTAGGCATATTTCACATCCCATGTACTCCAAAAAAATTAACTAATTCCTGAATTATAAGAGAAATGAATTGATAGAGGACCAGATGCTCATGGGGTAATCTATTCTTGAGCAATATAAGAGCTATTATCTCTAATATAATTTCATCCCATTTATAAATCTACATACCCCATGTGTTAACTTGATGGCAGCATTCTCAACAGCTGGTGGGGCTGTTGTTGGTACTAACAGTCTTCCAGCATGGTAACAAAAGCAAAACATATAAATAAGATGTTTTTTAAAATGGAAGCTTGATCAGATTGTACGACAGAAGATCATGCATAGGTTTCTCTGAAAAATATTTAAAAGTTGAAGGAATTGTGTGTGTGTGTATATGTGTGTGTGTGTTCTGTAGGAAAAAATCTGAAGAAACAAAGGCATAGTGAGTAAACGTGTTCAGTGTGCTATGTAGTGACCTGGGATATAATCTTCAGTTGTAAATAGCAAAAGAATGGACTGGGAATAACAATTGGAAATCATTTATAAAAAGTCATATGTAAATCTCAACTACCAAATCAAATGATTGTCATATATGCGCTTTGATGTATTTTTCTCTTCATAGTTCTTTGTAAGAACATTAACTCAGTTTAGCATAGCTACAGATTAGATTAGCTCCCAAATATTTACTATTTTCCTGTCTATGTTGGGGCAGAAGAAAGACAAAATTAACTTTATTTCTTCCAAATATACATCACAACATGTACCTGGTAGATAATAATATTAGTAACAATGTTTCGAAACATTTCACTATGCACTTCAATTTTCTCATTGCACTAAAATGCATAATTTCAAATTCATCTTATATATATTTCTCAGATTAGAATATGCTTCCTGTACAATATGGACATCATTAAACCAATTACCTGAGCTGACTAAGCAAAGAAAGCTGGGTGGCTGAATCTTAATAGCTTTACTAGTTTGATAAAACAAGACTAAACATTTACTGGGAGTTGGGGGATCTGGGAGGACACTATTTATTGCACAGAAGAGAAAACTGTTTTGTATCGAACTATTTTTATACAGCTCTGACTTACCCTGACCTAGACTATTACAATAGAAATGTAAGCTTCATGCCCTTCAGTCCTTCACAACGTAGCCAGAGTTACTTTTGTAAAGACCTAACTGACCATGTCACTCCTACTGGTTAAAATCCTCTCTGGCTTCCCTTTGCCTACAGAATGAAGTCTATACTCATTAAAAAGGTACAAAGGTCTTTACATCTGGCTTTGACCTGACCCTTCTATCCCATTCCATTATCCTTCTCCATCCCATTCACTGAACTTTCCAGATACCTGAACTTTGCAGCATTTTTGGAACAAGACAGTGCTTTAATTATTTCATATTTTTATATCTCCTGTTCCCTGTGCCAGAAATGGCCTTCCCGCATCTCAACGTATCTGGAAAATTCTTCATTGGTTTTTATAACCAACCTCAAATGACTTAACCTCCCTGTGCTCTTTGAAGCTTCTTCCTACACCTCCAGAGTCTTTTTATGTTTCTACAATACCTTGTAACTATCTCTCTAAAAGTACCTATAAAAATTTATCCTAGTTAGGTGCTTAAATGGCTATCTCCTCCTTTTGGCTGAAGAAACCATTTCTTACTCATTTCTACATTCCAAAAAACCTAATAGCCTACCTGAAATGATAGAATGAAACTGAGTTAAAGCCATTCAATGAATACCAGGTGAACAAAAAGCCTATCATAAAGTTTCATCTAATTTCTGTTATCACATGGTGGATACACACAAAATAACCCAAATCCTTTAAAAGTTTGTAACTAATAGAAGTGAATAATATAAAGACATCTAGTACCAATAGTTTCATTACTTTTTTATTTACTTTAACAAATCAATGTGGACTAGGTTAGAATTTAATAAAAAGTATTATCTAATCAACTGATCATGACAGTAGTCATATAAAGATTTAACAAATCCAGTAACTTGAAACCAGTAAATCTAAAAACCATTAGAATATTTTTGTCTATTACTCAAATCTACATGTTATACAATAATACTTCATTTTTCTATTGATTATGTCAAGCTACTAAGGGGTCATACTTATTTGGTGATTTTGTGATCTTAATTTTTATTACCAAGTTAAATTTATTATTACACATTAGGGAATCATTTACTACAAGTGATTGATTACCTACAACTCTCATAATAACCCTACAAGTGGGTCTTACTATTCCTTCTATTTTTTCCTGATGGGAAAAGGAAACTTCAATCTAACTGGTCCAACCCAAAGTCCAAACTCATAGTAGTGAAAACAGTAGTCAAACTCAAGCAGCTTCCAACATTATGCTATGTTTTAAGTGTAAAAGTTGAAAAGGGGTAAAATTACATAAATTGTTATCCCTCCAACCTTGCAACTTGCATTATAAACATTGTTATTTGCATTCATTTTAAATTCTAGCTAGGCCCTTAACTGATAGAAACAGGCTGTTTTGTAGAACATTTCAGCAATAAAATCATTATAGCTTAACAATAAGGGAATATTTTCCTTCACTTAAACCAACAATCCCACATCCAAAGGTGATTGAGAAGCTAGTATTTTCCACATTTCAAAAACATATTAATGTTTCATTTTGAGAGTTTGCTGTTTTTCAAAGTGAATTGAGATGTTTGTCAAACCTGTGTCATTTTTCTTACTACTACTATGAAACATACATATTTATTTAACATTAAATTTAATATTTGTAAAAGAAGGATTCTAGAAGGACTTTACAATACAGCAAGGAGGACTTCCGCTTCCATAACAGTAGTATGATGCACTTTGTACTTCCACTCCCAAGAAAGAAACCATAATTAGTGAAAATTATTAAAACCACTCAGCCACTTAAAGTCTCTGTAATCCACCCCATGAACATATAGCAAATGAGGAACATTTATTCAAGAAACTCCACCAAATCTTGGTAAAAACAGGGAGAATCTGTGGCATTTAAACCTGTTCTTCTCTCTTCCTTTCACCTCTGCATCTCAGAATGGAAATGCCAACCTGGGCAGGTGTGGCCAACAACATGGGGCTTACATTCTCCCCAGCGCCCAGTCAAGGAGTATGTTCTCTCTCTCTGAAAGCACCAGGTGACCAGTATTTGCCATGCTCTATCGTTCCATGTTGCAGAGGTGAAATTCTTGGTGAGTGCAGTTGAGAGACTGTGGGTTTCCTTCCTCCACCCAGACCCCTAACCATAGGGCAGAGACTCTAGACCAGGTGAGGCATAAATATTGGAGCCTGGCCCTGATTGTTCTCATCTCATCTTGTTTGTATGGCACAGGTTCTATGCCAGGGAAGATAGGCTGAGAAGTACAGAGGATACTGACTGTGCAATATTATGCTCATAAAGTAGGGGTGTGACTTCAAAACAAGCAGGCCACTCACCCTGCCCCCAGGTTTGGAGCAAGGGCTCAGAGATTTGGCACAGGGGAAATAGCAATCCATACAAAAAGAGAAAGCATTACTCACAAGAATGAGCTATATTTGAAACAGTATGGGGAAGTTCAAGACTAATGATACTCTCAAAGACAATGGATATTTTAGTGGAAGTAATTACGAACAATATGATAAACTAAAGAATAGCTAGTTTACCACAGAGAACTAGGGAAAAGACAGCTTAGCAGAGTCCTCTTGAGGACAGAAAAACACTCACAGACTTCCCTCAAAAACTGCCTTGCAAAGAGGCTTTGAGTTTAACTAGATCAGAGTGAGGAGCAATTTTATACCCCAGGGCATTTTTAACAATAATAGAACACTCATCAGTCAAATAAAGGAGTCTAACAACTTGGCCTAATACCAGCAAAGGAAGACAGCTTAACTGGGAGATCTGGGAAACAGACAGTCAAAGAGAGCCCTCCTGAGACCACTGTCATCCCAGAGTAACTGTGAACATGCTCAAAGCTGTTTTCTCCCTCTGATGAGGGACGTTAGAGATTACACACTACCAGGGAAATAAATACATTTTATTTACTAAATAAATAACTAAAATTGTCCAGTCAAGTCACAGAACAAATAAATAAACAATAACAACAACAATCTCCAGATTAAGGGGGGATTAATAGCCAATATTGTTACCATATATTATCTACAATGTCTAATTTTCAACAAGAAAATTACAAAACAAAGAAACAGGAAAATGTGTCCCATACATATGAACAAAGCAGGCAACAGAAACCACCTGTAGGAGGGACCAGATGTCAGGTTTACCATACAAAAATTTCAAATCAGTCATTATAAATGTGTTCAAAATAAAGGAAACTGTATTTAAAAAAAGAAGGAAACTATGATGATAATGTTATATCAAATATAAATATTAATGAAGAAATAGAAATTATTTAAAAGAACCAAATAAAAATTCTGGAATTAAAATTTATAACAACTAAAAAAAAAAATTCTAAATGGACTCAACACTAGACTTGAAATGGCAGGATAATCAGCTAACTTGAAATAGATCAATAGAGATTATGCAATCAGATAAAAAGAGAGAAAATAGAATGAAGAGAAATTCATAAAGCTTCAGAGAAATGTGGGATACCAAACATACACAACATGCGTGTAATGGGGAATATTGTAAGGAAGGGCAGAGATTGAGACAGGAAAAGAAAAATATGTGGCTAAAAATATCCCAAATTTGGTAAAAACATTAATCTATACATCTATTAACGTTGACAAACTCCAAGTATAATAAACACAGAAAGATCCACATCTAAACATTATAGTAAAAATGCTGAGAGCCAAATAGACAGAGAAAATTCCTATCTCAGAAAGCGTAAAACAATTACATCACTTACAAGGAATTTCCAACAATACAAACAGCTCCTTTCTCAGCAGAAATGGAGGTCAAAGACAATGGTATATTACCCTCACAGAAAAATAAGGAGCACTGGTAAATGTAATTATGTTATCATTTAAAAAAAACAGTTTAAAGGCAAATTTCTTCTTCTATCTAAACTGATTTCAAAGGCATTTATAGAAAACAACATGTATGTAATTATATTGTTTTGGCTTCATAATATACATTACATGATATATTTGACAATAACATCATAAGGAAGGCGAGTGGGAGCAAACTTATATTGTATGGTCCTTGAAGCATGGTGGTATTCCCAAACTTATTCGGTCAGTAATTATTTATTAGATGTTAAAAGGATATATCTTATTCCTCCTAACACTTCCTTGTAACGACTATACTAATAAAATATGCCTAATGTTTTTTCTACCTCTTAACCCTCCTTGCAAGAAAAGTATGGATCAATCTGATTACCGAGATTTTAAGAGTCTGGTATTCATTGGTCTGTTTCATGGCTGAACAAATGTGTCTTCCTTCTCTCTGCCCTATTTTTGGGTAATGTCTCTCTCTTGAAGCTGGTTGGTACTACGCCTTCCCAACATGCTCTTCTTTCCATGGGTGGATCTCAATGCACAGAATCAATGGGACAGTGTGTAGGAGATCAGTTTCTGGCAGTAGGTTCAATATTTCAAGAAAATAGGCCCATATAGTAACTTTCACATTTATATAGAAAAAAATTAGGAATGCCTGAAATGTCATTTCTAACTGCCTATTAAGATATACACATTACAGGGGGGAGGCAACACTGAATTGTAAAAATATGACACAGCTAGAGGCCAAAATTTAGGAAGGATTTTCATTATGTTAGGTATTCAGTGGGTTAAAGAAATATAATTCTGAACTATGCACATCTTGACCTCTGGGCAGGCTCTCAAGATATTGCCAAGAGTATAAGCCTTCTTTACTATTTCACACTGCAAATCAGGTATTTACTTCCTTGATCCGTCAGAAACTGTCTTACTACCAGTTCTTTTTCTTTTCCTCCATTGGCATTTCTATAGCAGCTTCTCACACACTACATCCATTCAGACATTATAAATCACAGATCAAAATACTGGAACAAAAGTAGATGGATTACTATATTGCACATTCAGATAGATAGATACTTCAGGAAAGCAGAAATGTGTGTAGAAAGAAGAATCTAGAAGAGTGCATACTGAGGATGTAGGTATACAGGGGTAACATGTAGAAAATAAATACAAAGATTGGTAAAATGCTCATATTTGTTGAAATTTGCTTATAGGCAGATTAATATTCACTTATTAGTCTCTATTTTGTATATATTGGGAAATTTCCATCATAAAATTTTAACTTAAAAAAGCATAAATATGGAATGATTCTGACTTTTTATTATGGTTAGAGGATATGGTAGTTTTATCTGGAGAAAATTCAACATCCATCAGGAAAGCAATACTGGGTAAAGGCTGACTAGGCACTGTGAATGGGTTTAGATTACATATATCAATCTCCACACTTGAAGAAGAAAAAGAGAAGGTCAGTACATAAATGGTAGTACTAAACCCTGGGTCTACATAAGGCTCTTCTCATTTAAGGCTGAGTGAATGGAACAACAAGTTGTCTGTGAAGCTGGGCACGTGTAGCTCAATGGTTAGAGTGCTGGCTCTGGGCACTGGGGGTGGGGGGTTTGAACCTGGCCTGGGCCTGCTAAAAAAAAAAAGAAGAAAGAAAAGAAAAGTTGTCTGTGAACATTTTCTGAATCATTATGGATACATTAATTGTGAAGTTTAGAAAATGAATGGGTCTTTGCACTTTTTCCCCACAGAAACCAAGCAGAATTTTAGAAAATTCCCTGATGTCAGCCATGAATTACTAAAATGCATGGACTTGAAAAAAAGAAGCTGCAAAGAAATCACAATAAGATAATAGGCTGAAATGAAGGCAAATAATAAAAAGGAAGCTTCATAAAATAAGACAATGTGGGGCCAGGCACTATGGCTCACACCTGTAATCCTAGCACTCTGGGAGGCTGAGGTCAGTAGATTGCCTGAGCTGACAGGTACAAGACCCGCCTGAGCCAGAGCGAGTCCCCAGCCTATACAAATAGCTGGGTGTTGTGGAGGGCACCAGTTGTCCCAGCTACTCGGGAGGCTGAAGCAAGAGAATTGCTTGAGTCCAAGAGTTTGAGGTTGCTGTGAACTGTTAAGCCATGGCACTCTACCAAGGGCAACAAAGTGAGACTCAGTCCCCCACTCACCCCGCAAAAAGGACAACAATGCAAGGATATGGTTTGGATATTTTTCCTCTCCAAATTTCATGTAGAAATTTGATTCCCAATGTTAGAGGTAGTGCCCAGTGGAAGATATTTGGGTTATGGGGGTAGATCTCTCATGAATGGCTTGATGCCATTCTCCTTGTAGTTGAGTTCTATTAGATCTTAAGATCAGCTTGTTAAAAAGAACCTGGCTCTTCTTTGTGCTTTCTCTTGCTTCCTTCCTTTCGCCATGTGATACCTTCTCCCCTTTACCTTCACCATGAATGAAATTTTTCTGAGCCTCTTACCAGAAGCAGATGCTGGAACTATGTTTCTTATATACCCTGCAGAAACACGAGCCATTAAACTTCCTTTCTTTATAAATTACCAGCCTCAGGTATTCCTTTTTAGTAATGCAAATAGACTTAGATGTGCAATAATATCCAAAATGTAATAGATAAAAACACACAATAGAGTTGTAAAGAGAATTACACAACCCAAAATCAAATCAGTAGGAATTTTTATTATTTGAAATTTTATTACTTTTATTATTTCTTCACATTAAGCACACCTCTAAGTACTGTTAATTATTACTTCAAGAAAATAAGCTCTACATATTTTGCTTTTAATTTCCATTGTAATATTCATAGTCTCGAATCTCACCATCTCATAACAGACTCATCCAAGAAGACATTTACTTGGTCTCAGATTTTAGTGCTTATTTGTATAATATCTTGTATTATTACTCTTTAACTGATTTGTGATTATTATTATACATAATTATACACAGAAACTTATATTTAATTATGATTTCATTGTGACACTTGGAAACAAGGCCTTTCCAGCAAATAGAATACAGGCATATCTATTCTACATCACTTCACAGTTCACTCAAGGGTTATTTTATTTAATTTTCTAGGGGACTATACCTATGTTTTACTTTGTACTTATACTAGTATAGTAAAAAATATCCAAATTATCTATACTACATCAGATATAATAAATGGAAGTTTTCTTTTGCACATGAAATTCAGTTCCATATAATTGCCTTTAATTTACTCTAGTGGAATGCCATTGTCTCATCTGAAGCATATGAATTAAATTTAAAAACATACACAACAAAGACTATGGAATAATTTTCTCCTTACATCTCATGCATGTCCTTATATTCAGAATTTCTGATATTAAATATCTAAATTTCAAAAGGGCTCAATTTTTTTTTTTAATTTAAAAGGGTCCGGAACTTAGCTATATCTAAAATCATACTGCCAAATTTGTACACAGATTAATTAGATCAAGTTTCTTTTTATTTACTAATACAGGATTTACCTTTGGTTTTGAAATGACAGCTGAATTACACTCACAGTATTACCAACAAAAAGCACTACAATCTCATCCATTTTCCAAAGGCTAGTTTATAAATAAAATTTTAAGTACATGAAATTATATAATCTCTTCATTGGCAGAAATATATATAGCTTAGATATCATCACTATATGACTTGTAATTGCAGGGAAATTCACTCATAATTTTAATCTGATATATCATCGCACTCTGCATCTGTTCAATTTAAAACAAGTATGCTCATCAGAACAGGTGTTATGATTTCCAAACTGATTAGTGAAAAAATTTATAGTCTGGCATAGTGTTTTATAGTTTACAAAGAACTTTAGGAATTATTGTTCACTAGTTTAGTTAGTATTAAATAAACATTTAACTACTGTATTTGTTAAGTATTATATTCAAATAATAAAAATATGAAATGGGTGTACTGATGGATAAAATAAAGTATTTGAGTTAGCTTTCTTCAGAGACTAATATTGATACATCAATATTTATTAAAAGGCACTTCTCTAGTTACAAATACTCAAAGTAAGCTATCCTCTATTACCATGTCTTTTAAAAAAAAATGCATGGTTGGGTAAAGTTGATCAGATTAGAGATGGTTTTGCAGTTTTGTTCCAATTATTTCTAACGAAGTTGTATATGTGAAATGAAAATTATTTTTTCTCAAACATGTCGGTTATATTTTGGCATGCTTCATGTCATCTATGTGATTGGATTTTGTATTGAAATCAGTGATAAATATTCTGAAGTGATTAACAAAAAATAAACTTCCTGGTTTCAAAACTATGTTGATATAATTGATGGTTTAAACTGTAACTGCTTGTGAATTTATTCTAACTTAACCCTCTGAAATACAGTCCCCTCTCTAACTTAAATAAATTTGACAAACATCTACAGAATCTCTCCAAGACACTTGTGGAAGTGAGAATAACAATGTAAATAAGAACACTGTTCACATCACCAACTATTTCACAATGTAGGAAAGAAAAAAGCCAGGACATAATTGTTCAAAGTAGACAGTGCACCAGAGCAGTGGCCAAAAGAAGCTGAGAGAGCATACAATTCTTTACTTGAAGAATTGGGGCATCTAAGCTAAGCTAACATTGAATTTTGAATAATGAGAAAGAGGAGAAAAAAAGGGAAAGAAAGAACCTCTATCTGTAACATATACTAAATAAATGTCATGATAGACTAGTTTTTTTTATTATTATTTATTTATTTATTTTGGAGGCAGAGTGTTACTTGGTCACCCTTGGTGGAATGCCATGGCATCATAGCTCACAGCCCCTTCTCACCTTAGTGTTTCATTGTGAGATACAGTAAACAATTTTGAAATATTTTTATTTACCATTTGGATACCAGACTATTTCCTTGAACATGACACCGTTCAAAGGCTGGAGATTATTTGAGTTATAGCAAGTTGGAGGGACTACAAAGGAGAGTAACAGAGAAAAGTCTGAAATATAGGTGTAAGTAAGATTGTGAATAACTTTTAATGATATTTCAATAAGGTGATATTTCACAGACATAAGTAATCATATGACCAGATATATGTTTTAAGAAGAGAATTCAGGCAGGAGTATGTAAATACTATAAAAGTAAGATAAGAGAGGCAAAAGGTGGTAGAGTCCATATATATTTTGGACATATAAGCAACTGGGTATAGCAACAGGTAAGATTTAGTTAATAAAGGAGAGAGGCAAATAAAAATGAGAACTTCAGACTGTCCCAGATGAATGCAGTTCCTTATTTATAACCAAATATTATAAAATTATCTTCAGAAGTTATTAGCCATAAATCTTTGAAACTATTACTCTTCAAATTGAACATTTTTTCCAGTAGCTCTTCTTCCATCACATTCATCTTATCACAAATATAATGAAAATATAACCTTATTTTATAGCCTTTCCAAGTATGAAACAAGAGTATAATTTTGCTTTTAATAACTATAGTTAAATAGGAATCTTAATTTCTATTAGAGTTAGCACTTGGAAGTAGAAAAGCAAATTATAGATTGAAACCTTAATCTGGACACAGATTTGAAAAATATTTATTCCAGCCTTTTAAAGAAGAAATAATAGCATGTAGGTAATCTATATGCCGCAACTACTCATGTTCAAAATTTCTTATTTATTTATTTATTTTTTTTTTTATTAAATCACATTGATATGATCTTGGGGCATCATACACTAGCTTCATAAACCATTTGACACATTCTCATCACACTGGTTGATAGCCTTCCTGGAGTTTTTTTTTTTTTAGTTATTGTGCTAAGACATTTACATTCTACATTTACTAAGTTTCACATATATCCTTGTAAGATGCACCGCAGGTGTAATCCCACCAATCCCCCTCCCTCTACCCACATCCCACCTCCCTCCCCTCCCTTTCCCTCTTCCCCCTATTCTTCCACTGTCATACTTTAATGATCTTGAGAAAACAATACTTCATTTTATATGGAATCAGAAAAAACCTAATATAGCCAAGACATTACTCAGAAATAAAAACAAAGCAGGAGGAATCACGCTACCAGACCTCAGACTATACTACAAATCGATAGTGATCAAAACAGCATGGTATTGGCACAAAAATAGAGAAGTAGATGTCTGGAACAAAATTTCTAACTCTCAAGAGATTAACAACACAAAGGTTACACTGGTGCCATGCATTAGAAATCATCTCCCTCTACTCTTTATTCATAAATCATTACTTTGCATTATTAAAT
>CAUYPK010058183.1:0-47913 GCA_963574355.1 Loris lydekkerianus | reverse complement strand
GGCCTATTTTACGGACATAGTCTCCCCAGACCCGTTATTTCGGCGACAAGACCCCCCGTTTTTGCGCCACACAATTGGGGCTGCCTTCGGTTTTTACAGCACAATTTGGGGCCCCAAAAAACTCGGCTTATACTCAAGTATATACGGTAAATTTTAGAGTAAGGTTGCTGATAATCTATAAACAAGCTATCTGAGATTTTGATTGGGTTGTATTAAATCAAACTGGGGAGAACTGACATCTTAATGCTAAGTCTAACTACCCATACACACAGTATATTGTTCCAATTATTTTAATCTTTGTAGGTACAAGATCATGTCATCAGTAAAAAGCAATATTGTGACATCTTTCCTGATTTGGATACCCTTTTATTTCTTTCTCTTGCCTGATTGCTCTGGCTAGAACTTCTAGCACTATGTTGAACAGAAGTGGTGACAGCAGGCACCCTTGTCTTGTTCCAGTTCTTAGGGCAGATGTGTTCAACTTTCCTCCATTCAGCATGAATTTGGCTGTGCATTTGTGATACATGGTTTTTATAATTTTGAGAAATTATTCATTCTATGTCTAGTTTGTTGAGGGTTTTTTCATGAAAGGGTGAATTTTGTTCATAGTTTTTCTTCATATATTAAAATGATCATGGTCTTTGTTTTTGCTTCTGTTAATATGATAACTCACACTTACTGATTTATATTATGTTGAACCATCCTTGCAGTCCTGGGATAAAGCCTCCTTAGTCACAGCAGATTATTTTTTTGATATGCTGCTGAATTTTGTTTGATAATATTTTAATGAGGGTTTTTGCATCTATATTCATAAGGATATTGGTTGGTAGTTTTCTTTCTTTATTTCTATTTTTTTGAGACAGAGTCTCACTATGTTGCCCTCAGTAGAGTGCTATAGTGTCACAGCTCACAGCAACCTCCAACTCCTAGACTCAAGTGATTCTCTTGCCTTAGCCTTCCAAGTAGCTGGGACCACAGGTGCCAGCCACAATGCCTGGCTATTTTTTTGGTTGCAGTTGTCATTGTTGTTTAGCTGACTCAGACTGGGTTCAAATATGCCATCCTGGGTGTATGTGGCTGGTGCTGTAACCACTGTGCTACAATCACCAAGCCAGCAGTTTTCTTTTTCATTGTTGTTGTTGTGTCTTTTTATGACTTTGATATCAAAGTGATACTCGCTTCATAGAATGAGTTTAGGAGAATTCCTTCCTTCTCTATTTTATGGAACATTTTCTGTAGTATGGGTACTAGCTCTTCTTTGTAGGTCTGGTAGAATTCAGCTATGAATCCATCTGGTCTAGGGCTTCTTTTGGTTGGAATGGTTTTTTTTTGTTTTTTTTTTTTTTTTTGAGACAAAGTCTCAAGCTATCACCTTGGGTAGAGTGCAGTGGTATCATAGCTCACAGCAACCTCCAACTCTTGGGTTTAAGTGATCCTCTTGCCTCGATTTTTCTATTTTTAGTAGAGATGGGGTCTTGCTTTTGCTTAGGCTGGTCTTGAACTCATGAGCTCAAGCAATCCACCTACCTCAGCCTTCCAAAGTGTTAGTATTAGAAGCATGAGCCACCACACCCAGCCAGGAAAATTTTTTATTACTGTTTGAATTTCATTGTCCATTGTTGGTCTGTTCAGGAATTCTGTTTCTTCCTGATTGAGTCTTGGGAGATTGTGTGTTTCCAGGAATTTTTCCATTTCCTCTATGTTTTCTAGTTTATGTACATAGAGGTTTTCATAGTATTCATGGATGATGTGTTTTTTTTAATTTTAATTTTTTTTATTAAATCATAGTTTTGTACATTAATGCAATCATGGGGGCACCTGTGGTTAATGTTTTGTATTTCTGTGGTATCAGTTGTAATGTCTCTTTTTTTCATTTCTGATTAAGGTTACTTTGGTCCTTTCTCTTCTATTCCTGGTTTATCTTGCAAGCAGTCTGTTAATTTTATCTTTTTGAAGAACAAACTTTTTCTTTCATTGATCTTCTGTGTTGTTTTGTGTTGTTTGCCCACTTCATTTAGGGATGTCTTTCATTAATGCTTTTTAGTTTTCTCCATAGCAATCCTCCATATGTGTTGTTAGATTTACAGCCAAGGACTTCAGTTGTATGTTCAACTGATTTTTAAAAAATTCATATTCCACTAGTTTATTGGGGGAATATAGGGATACAATTGACTCTTGGACAGTCATCTTGCACCATATGACCTTGACAAACTCACTTGTTAGTTCAGGTTTTTGATAGATTCATTTTTATTTTCTATATAATCAAGCATATCATTTGAGAATTAAGGTAGTTTTATTTATTCTTTTCCAAACAGTATGACTCTTATTTTTGTGACTTATTATCCTAACTAGAATTTCTAGTATACTGTTGAATATGAGTAGTGAAAGATGATACCTTTGTCTTATTTGAAATTTTATGGATAAATCATTCAATAACTGTTTTCTTTCACCAGTAGGAGATTTTCATAGATACCTTTAATTAGGCTGAGAAATTTTTCTCCTATCTCTAGTTTGATTAGAGTTTTTATCATGAAGTTTGTCAATGCTTGTTCTACAACTATTAATGTGATCATATGATTTTTTTATTTAGTCTAGTAATATGATAAATTATATGATTGATTTTCAAATATTGAGCCAACCTTCCATTCAAACAATGAACCATATGCCTTCATGATATATTATCCTTTTTACATATTGCTGGCTTAGATTTGCTAATTTTTTTTTTTTTTTTTTTGAGACAGAGTCTCAAGCTGTCACCCTGGGTAGAGTGCTGTACCATGACAGCTCACAGCAATCTCTAACTCTTGGGCTTAAATGATTCTCTTGCCTCAGCCTCCCAAGTTGCTGGGACTTCAGGCACCCACCACAATGCCCGGCTATTGTTTGGTTGTAATTGTCTTTGTTCTTTGGCAGGTACGGGCTGGATTCAAACCTGCCAGCTCCGGTGTATGTGGCTGGCACCTTAGCCACTTGAGCTACAGGCGTTGAACCACAGATTTGCTAATTTTTAAAAAGAATTTTATATTTACATTCACAAGAGATACTGGCTTATATTTGTTTCTTGTAACTTGGTTTTGTTATTCGTGTAATGGTAGCCTCATAAAATGAGTTGTCAAGTGTTTGCTTCTCTTCTATTCTCTGGAAGAGAATGTAGAATTTATGTTCTTTCTTCCTGAAATGCTTAGTAGAATTCACAAGTGAACCAAACAATCTGGGCCTGGAGTTTTATTTTGGGGAGGTTTTAATTACAAATGCAATATTCTTTTATATAGGCCTATTCAGGTTATCTATTTCTTTTTTAATCAGTTTTGGTAGTTTGTATCTTTCAAGGAATTGTTCATTAAAGTTATTAAAGTTCATTAAGTTATTAAATTTAATTACAAATTCAATATTCTTTTATATAGGCCTATTCAGGTAATCTATTTCTTTTATAATCAGTTTTGGTAGTTTGTATCTTTCAAGGAATTGTTCATTAAAGTTATTAAAGTTTTTAAAGTTCATCAAGTTATTAAATTTATAGAATTGTTAGTAGTGTGCCTGCCTTATTCTCATTTTTGTAATTGTGGGATCAGTAGTGATATGCCTTCTCTCATTACTCATACTGTTTATTTGTTCTCTGTCTCTTTCTTTTCTTGGTTAACATGCCTTTTAAAGTTATTATCTTTGGATTTGTATCAAAAAGGATATTCCAGCTTGGTTCCAGAGACTCCTTGGGTCTGTAATCCAGCCCAGAAAAATGAAGTTTTTGGTTATCTCTGTGGAGAGCTGACATTACAGCATCCATATAAAAAGGAGGCCAAGCACCATTATCTGTACTAACATGATTTAAGTTTCTGTTTCTCTGAAAGTGCTAGGATTCTTATAAATCACATGGTAGTTGTGTACTGTTAGGTTGTCTGGAGACCGTGTGACGACAGCCCGAGGCTCCTCCTGCATTTCACTGCCTATATTTACCCTGGAAAGAGTTACAATAAATGAGACTTGATCAGACTCCTATCTTGTCTCCATTCTTTCACGTCCTTTGTCCCTTCTCATTCTCACCCCTTCCTCCAGGTAACCCTGATGGACTGACCCGCAGGTTGGGTCATATCTCAGACACAGAAATGAGACTACACAATGCTGCTTTTCACTTTGGAAAGGAAGATGAAGGAAATCATGGATTCTAACTGGCTATAGAGATAACTTCAGCCCTAAAGTTTTTCTGGAGTCTTAGCCTCTGAACTGGGGATAATTTTTTGCTCCAGGCACTTGGCATTTGGGTCACTAAATGGACAGAACACCTCCCTGCATGTTTGCAAGACTTGTGAGGACTGAGTGAAGTAGGCCCCCAGGCACTATGGAGGTTGACGTCCCAGGCTGGCACAGAGAGTCCAGTCTCCCACTTCCAGTCCCCAACCCCTGCTCCTCCTGAGACAAGAAACACAGAGAGTAGAATTTAGGGGGACACAGCAGGGGCTGGGAGAAGAAAGGTGAGCTCCAATGATCTGTAAACCTCATAGTATCGAGAAGCACTGTAACTCACATTACTTTTAGAATACACAAAGGGGTTCTGAAGGTAGAAACTATCATGATCACTTTACAGAAAGAGATTGCTAACGCTCAAAGAAGTGATATCTTAGCTCATGATCACACAGTAAGTGGCAGAGCCAGAGTGGGGGCAGGAGACTGGGTTAAGATATTCCTCAGTGATCCTGATTTTGGGCAGAGGGCAGTCCTCACTGACACTTTTTAAGAGCAGCCTCTTGAGAGAAGTCAAGTATCTGGACTCCACATTCAGACTTCCTGGATTCAAATTCCAGGATTGCCATTGGCCAGTTCTGTTACCTTGAGCACATATTTTATTTATTTCAATTTTTTTTTAAGGATATAGGGCTTTGTTCTATTGTCCAGGTGGGAGGGTGGTGTGTGAACCTAGCTCACTGCAGCCTTGAACTCCTAGTTCAAGTGATCCTCCTGTCTCAGCCTTCTGAGTAGCCGGGACTATCGGTACCTGTCAATATACCTGGGTTTTCTTTTAAGAGATGAGGTCTTGCTATGTTGCCCAGACTAGTCTTGAACTCCTAGCCTGAAGGGATCCTCCTGCCTCAGCCTTCCAAAGGGTTGTGATTAGAAGTATGAGCCACCACACTCAGCCTAAGTACCTATTTTAGACCTCCTGAGCTTCAGTTTATTTATTTGTAAAATGGAGTTGGTATTCATAAATCAATAAGGTTATGCATGTAACCTGGGCCACTGTTCCATAAACGGCAGCTATTTTTGCTAGTATTACTCCAGTTACACCACTGGTTATTTCTAATTGAATAACCACAAATTTAAGGGCTTAAAACATCCCTTTATTGTCTTATAGTTCATAGATGTCAGGAGTCCCAGCAGGGCTTAATGGGTTGTCTAGCTCTGGCTCATGGATTTAGAATGACTACACTAAGGAAAACAGACTCCATCAAGGTTTGGTGAGGCTGTGGAGCAGCCAGAGTTCTTGTGCATTGCTTGAGGAAGTATAAAATGTCTTAGCTGTTCAACAAAGTGAATCACATTCAAAAAAACTCCAGGCTTGTCTGGGAAAATCAAGAATTGATCTTGCTTTAGCATTTAACCAAGTCATTTGTTCTTTTCCCATGCCAGTTTTTTAGGAACCACAGGTTTTTGGTGGGTTTTTTTTTTTGTTTGTTTGTTTTTTTTTGGCTTTTTGGCACTGCCTGCTTATCTGAAAAACATCCCAACTTGGCTGACCTCAGATGCACATGCTGGATAACTGTGGGAGTGGCATGACCCTCCCTCTTCTTCCCAATCTTTATTCTCTCTTTAGTTCCAATCACCACCATATACTCACTATTTTACTTATTCAATTGTTTATCGTATGTCGCCCCCACTAGAAAGTGGGCTCCACGAGGGCGGGGATTTTTGTGTATTTGTCCACTCTGTGTATTTATTGCCTAGAAAAGTGTGAGGCATATAGTAAGCACACAGTTAATACGTGGAGAATGAGTGAACTGCCATCCATGGAAATAAGTTTCATATTTGCTAAATCAGAGGTAATGGCAAAAAATATCTACAATGAGATCACCCTAAAGCTTTTTGAAAAAATTACATTCTGGCTGAATGCAGATGCCTGCATAGCCTTTTGATATTAGGAAGACCTGCTTTGTCTTTGTTAAAAGAGGTAGGCTCGGCGCCTGTGGATCAAGCAGCTAAGGTGCCAGCCATATACACCTGAGCTGGTGGGTTCGAATCCAGGCTGGGCCCACCAAACAACAATGATGGCTGCAACCCCCCCCCCCCAAAAAAAAAAAAAATAGCCGGGCATTGTGGCAGATGCCTGTAGTCCCAGCTACTTGGGAGGCGGAGGCAGGAGAATCACTTGAGCCCAGGAGTTGGAGGTTGCTGTGAGCTGTAATGCCATGGCACTCTACCCAGGGCGACAGTTTGAGGCTCTGTCTCAAAAAAAAAAAAAAAAAGTGGTAGGGAGATGTCAAAGGTGCACCACCAACAGAGCCTTGCCCCTTTATATTTAGTATAAGGTGAACAGATAGACTGAAAGGTTCTTGAAAAGTAGGTAATATCATATGTGATTCAGCAACATGTAATGCTGCCCAGGATCACCTTGATCTGCTCTAAACTAACCTCAACTCTGGTAACAGTCAGCTATTGCACAGTGGTCTGTAACACACAGCTGCAAAGTTCCAGTGGTCTCCATTAGTAAGCATTTATTTCTCTTTCAAGCATCTAAAGATCAACTGGGGCAGGTCTGCTCTGAGGTTGTTTGGGTCCTGGCCTTCCCCACTAGTCTCTCACTTTCCCTGGGGTCAGTGGGTTCCCCAGGGTGTGCTCTTTTAGTTTAAATGGCAGAAGCACAAGAGGATAAGCCCACTTGTGTACACACATTTCCAGCCTTTCCTCTGCGGACATTCCAGTGGGTGGTGTGAATCACAAAGCCATGCCAGTCCGAATCCAGCTGGGAATACCTTTTCCTCTAGTGTGTCACATGGCAAAGGGGCTGCCAGGGAGAGGGGGAAGAACTGGGAACAGTGACGCACTCTGTCACCACTATATCCTGCAATGTGTCTCACTGGTGTAGTGTGCAGTCATCAGTCAGAATGGCAATTCTGAGACTAAGTGCAACATTCCAACAGTTGCTGTCACGCTGGGCGACCTGTAACTCTAGGGACACCGAGTCTCATGCCTGTGCCAATTACACAGCACTCCTGCAAGAGAGGCAGATGTCTCCAAGGGCAGGATGTCATTCTACAAAAGGACACTCATGGGTGAAGTGGCCTCAGGCCATGTGTGGCCCTCCAGATACTAAGTATGGCCCCTCTACCTGAATCTAAACGTCACAGTACAAATCCCTTTATTAAAGGGAGGGTGGAAAATTTTATAGGACAAATGACTAGGTTTACTCATTAGAGACCTTTTTCTTTTCCCATACATTGGCATACCTGTGTATGTTTATATGTATATATTTTTTATATGTTTATTGGCAAATGTGTATATGTATTTATAAGTGTATATAAATTTACAAATGTGTGTGTATATGTAAATGGCTTTGCCTAAGTCCTGCAGTGTGCTTGTTTTCTACTTCATTAATTTCTACTTGTGTCATTATTATTATATAATATTATTCTCCCTTCTACTTTCTTTAGATATATTTGCTGTTTATTTCTCAATTCTTAGGATATATGCCTAAATAATCAATTTTTAACATTTGTTACTTCCTAAAATAAGATTTAAGGCTGTTCATTTTCTTTTAAGTGCTGCTTTGGCTGAATCCCACAAATTTGGTATTTTCATTACTTTTTACCTCTAAATATTTTCATATTTCCACTGTTATTTAATGTTACTAGTATTTCTCCTTATCTCCCTACACATAATTTATATATGAACAAAATGCCCCAATAAAAAGACAATGACTATCAGACTGAATTTAAAAACATGCAACTTTACAGTGCTTAAAGGAGTTACACATTAAATATAAGGATAGAAAATGTTTAAAAGTAAATGGCTGGGGGTGAGGGGACAGAGAGAGATGGCAGAATGGAACCCTCCAGCTGTCCTGCTCCCAACAGGAACACCTATGGGAGCCACCTTTCAAAAAAGCACCTTTTCAAAAACCAAAAAAGCACCTTTACAAAAACCAAAAAAGCACCTTTTCAAAAACCAAAACTCAGGTGAGTGATCACAGTACCTGGTTTTAAAAACATATCAAGGAAGGAGGCACTGAAGATGACAGGAAAGACAGCCCTACACTACCTGTGCCACCCCACCCAGCTCCCAACAGGGCAGGGGAGAGAGACTCTATGTGCCAGGGAAAGAGAGCAAAGTGACTACCCTACACCACACAGGGCAGAATCTGGCCTCTGCCCACAGAGGGTATATTTAGACCAGTGCCGACCTGAGGGAATCCTCTACCCTAGCAGTAGGAACCTGAGTCTCAGTGTTGGTTAGCTCCGCCACCAGCTGACAAAGGCAGGCAGGCCTCAGACTGCAGTCCTTGGGCAAGTCCTAATGCTGGTCTGGGAATCAGTAGACTTTGAGGGCACATGACCCAGGGAGACACAGCTAAGAGCACCTATGTCACTCCTTCCCCAGCCCCAGGCAGGGCAGCTGAGGATAGTGAAAGATAGAGTACCTGGGTCTTTTTCTTGCTACTTGGGTATCAGCTCAGCCACAGTAAAATAAAGCACCAGGCAGATTCCTGAAGCCCCAGATTTCAGGCCTCAGCCACTGGATGGCAATTCTAGACCCACTCAGCTGTGGTGGCCAGGAGAGTGCTCATGTCACCCTCTCCCAACTTCCAGTCAAAAAGGACATGGGGCCTGTGACCATCCCCTTTCAGTTAGGGAATCAGTGACACAGCACCCAAGAGTTGGGTATCTGTGGTCGAGGTAGGGACTTGGCTGAAAATCTCTGGTGACTGTGGAACCACAGGCATGTTTGAGAATTACTGTCTATCTAGGATTATGTTTCTGGTACTGAAGTCAAGTTGATGTATGGTTAATAAGTTTGGAAGCCAAAAAATATGAAAATGACCGTTCTGAGGATAATCACTTTTAACCTCAGACAGCAATTAGGAATAGACACCTTAAAGATATTCTAAACCATAATATTGATAATTTCATATTAAAGGTTCATTAGTTTTTTTGTTTTGTTTTTTTTTTTAAGTTTGAGAGAACCTCTTAATTTCAGTTAAAAATGCCCACTCAAGTAACTAAAATATACTTGTGTTATTATCAAGTTTAAAAATATTATTGGAGTATTTGTTTTACTTTTGTAAGTAAGTTGAAAATGTGGCATCAAGTAGTATTAAAAGGTCTCTTAGAAGTAACTGATGATATATGTAATACTTTAAAATAGAATAAGATTTCCAAGCCAAACTTTTTTAGGCTAAAGAGGTATTAGGTTTCTGGATTTATAATTTTAACAGAAAAAGAAAAAAAAAACAAAAAAACTATCTAACCACCTCAAACACTTTACAAACAAGAGACTGAGAAATATTTTATTTTTAACTTTATTTTTATTGTTGATACTATTACAGATAGAACAATCACAACCATATTAACAAACCAAAAACCTGCGCACAGAAACAAGATGAAGAAAATATATCAGGATGTTAACCACAGTCTTTGGACGATGAAAATATGGGTGAGTTTCTCTTCTACATTTCTGTAACTTCAAAGTTTCTATAATAAACACATACTTCATATCGAATATAATGGAAATATATGTAATAAAGGTGGACTACCAAAACACTATAATGAAGATCATTCAAGGAAACAGACAACCATAATCCCACAACCACACAACTATTTCTTAATTGTTTTCCAGCTTTCTTCCCATCTTTGACACTTATGCATATTTATCATTAACACTCTAATAATCATGGACTGGTGCACAGATCAAGATGTTGCTAACAGCAGTTGTTGTTGGATATGGGGAATATGGGTGAATTTTCTCCTTCTACTTTACTGAATTTCCAAAGTTTTCTATGTGTATGTATTATATTTGTCATGGAAAAATACATACATAAAATTATTACCAAAATACGAAAGATTATTCAAGGAATTTGAGACAAAATATTTAACCATAATCCCACAATGACAATACTATTTTTAGTTATTTTCCACATTTCTTTTCACATTAGACTTTATGCATACATATTTAACACTGTTATAATCACAAGCTTGTGCACTGATATAGGATGGAGGAAATAGTTCAAGATGTTATCACTAGTGGCTGGGTGTTGGGAATATGGCAGAATTCTTTTCCTTTTCTACTTTACTGTTATTTTCCGATTTTTCCTTTGGGTATGTATTATGCTTGTAACAGACATACATAATACATTTTGTTATCAGGACACTACTTTAAGGAAGATGTGAAAAAATTAAGATGAAAGTATTTAACCATAATTCCACAAAGGTAAGATAATACCTATTTTGAATATACATTTTGACACAGTTATAAACCTGCCCACAGAAACAAGAGTAAATAAGATACTAGAGAATATATCTGTCTTTGGATGGTAGGGATGTGAATTTTTCCTCCACTTTTCTGTATTTTCCAAGTGTTTGATAATAAGTTCAAATTATGTTCACAATGAAAACATGATCAGTAACACTACCATAAAGAACAATCAAGGAATTTAAGAAAATAATGCTCCACTATAAGCCTACAACAACAACAACACAACAGCTTTTGACTATAAGCGTACATTTTTTAAACAGTTATAATTGTAGTATAAATATAATTTTGTGTCCTGCTCTCTCCACTACATAGTCTGTAAATATATTTCCATGTGGCTACGTAACTTATGATTATCATTTAAACAGCTGCATAAGAGTCCATAGATACTGATTTATTCATGCCCCTACTGTTTGCCATTTAAGTTGTTACTAGCTTTTCGCTAACTTATGGTTGGAACAGATACCCTGACTTTGGCAATCTTCTCCCTGAAAAGAGTCTACTAAGGAACACTGCCAACAGAAACCAGCCAGCTAAGCTTACCCCAGCATCAAGGCTGAATTCCCAAGACTCCCCTTCTCGTGCAGGGCCTCACTGCCCTTTGGCATTCCATGTGTCCATTCCAACCTCAGGCCTTCCTATGCAGCTCTCATCTACACCACACCATCGAAAAAGCACCTTCCTCCACACTACCCAGGACACACTCAATTCATTCTGACCAAACTGGCCTTCCGTCCCTGCTTCAGTTGTTTTCTTCTGTCTGTCTCCTCCCTCTCCTAGGTCTGCTGATGTATTAGGGCTCCTTTCTTTGGCTTGTTCGTTTTAGCTTCTTGCTCTTAGCTGTGCAACATTCCAGGACTTTGGCATTACCTACGGCTTTGACACACTCCCACGAGCCCTAATCCCAATCTAGGAGAGTTAAGATTCAGACACATTTCCCCCAGTGGGTACTTAATGATCTGCACTTATCTTTTACTTACTTAATCTACAGATCTACTTTTTTAAAAGTTTTTTTAAATTTTTAAATTTTTTTTTTCTAGCCAACTCAAGGCCAAAAAATTTCTTAAGATAGCCATTATGTGAGGGGAGGGGAAGCAAACGAGCACAGATGGTCCCAAGGACATGGGAAACCTCGACTTGGGAGTAAGAGGAAAACTAAGGGGAATCACACAAACAGGACACTCATAGACAGCTCAGAAATACTGAGGGCAGGAAGAGAAGGAGCACATGGTAACAAAACAAATTAAGGCTGCTGGGGAACCTGAGTCCATGTTAAGCTTGGGTTGGACTGTAAAGAAAGCTTTTATTTTTTAAATGCAAGTTAAACATGGGGTTAGAGGGGGTAGAGAAGAGGAAAAATAGCAATGGAAAGATCTAAGGATATTAGCTCCTGGGCACCCAGGGTGCAAACTGACTTGTGGTAGCACACACTAACACACAGGGGACCCAAGCCACATTGCTACTTGTCACTTAAGGCAGGAAGCACACAAAGGAAGGGATGAAAGGTCGTTAGCCTGCATCCTTATTTACAGCATGAGAGCCTCTCCTCCAGTTCGCAACCTTCATTAGGCACTACCGTGATCTAGTGATGGTTGTAACCCATTCTTTAAAGGCAAAGACAAGATTTACAGGGAAAAGCTTAAGGTTTTATGAATTCACTATCGGACACACATTGAGTTGGTTTTTTAAAAAAAACAACCAAACTTGTAATATTTGTGCACGAGAACCACTACAATGTATATACAATGTGGCAACTGATCAATTTGGGTCACAAGAGGCCAATCTGTATATTGTAAAAGCTTACACAACATTAGGTTCTGAAGTTTTGGTGCAGACAAAATGGCTGCGGAAAGAAGCTAAAGGTATTTCTCTTTTCAGAGAGCAAAGAGTAAAAGACATGTTATCTTTCATGCCTACACCTTCACAAGACTATTTAAGAGTAAGAAACAAAATATGATTACTCAAAAAGATACTGACAGGGTTCAAATAATGCACAATAAATCTTTCTCAGGATCTAAGACACTTACAAATATACTGTAATTTGTTGCTCTCTCCCTCCTCCAGAAAAATAAAAATAAAAGAGTACCAAGTAAGGTACCTCAGCACAGCAAACTGTAACTGAATATCATATTAAATCCAAATATATGTGATCACTGTTTTGCTATGATTTGCTATTATATGTACATGTCAGGAAATACTATATATAATTTATAGGAGTGTCATTTACAACTGATTGGGGTAATCTTTGTAGACTTGAATACTTTGCGGGCTTTTCCCTCACTCTGGTTATTTGGATGAAAGGTCAGGTGTTTGCTGTGGCTGTCCCCCATGCAGACAGTGACGTCTGACAGGGAGACTAATACTGAAGAGGTATCTACATCCAGTCTCTTCTTAGTCTGAGCTGTTGGATGTTAAGTCAGGTGTGTACATATTAAGGTAAGTTTGCTACTGGCACTATCAAAGGTTGGTCTGAATTTTCTGTAATTTAGTTAAGAGTCAAGTCCTAGGGGAAGGTTTTCTAAACTCCAGGGCTCTCAGCCAGTATGGGTGTTCTGGTGTCTGGCAAGGGACAGGCGGTCACTGAAGAGCTGCCCACAGACGTCACATTTGAAGTACTTCTCATCAGCCTGGTCAGCACCACCAGTGCTGGTGCTGGCACGTTCAATGTAGCCTGAGCACTCACCAAAGGCATTGGCAGGCTCAAAGATGATCATGCTGGCATGGGTTTTCAGGTGCTCACCAAAGGCAGCACTGGAAGTAAAGGTTTCTGTGCATTCGTGGCAGTCATAGTATGGTTCTTCCACCTCAATCTCTTCTTCTTCATCTTCTTCTTCTGGGTCTTCAATCCCTGCACCATCAGGTTCATCAGCATCTCCCTCTGGTTCTTCAGCTTTTCCCTCTGGCTCTTCAGCTCTTTCTTCTGGATCTTCGATCCCTGCACCATCTGGTTCATCAGCATCTCCAATTGGTTGTTCAGCCTCTGCATTTGGTTGCTCGGCCTCTCCACTCGGCTCTGCAGCCTCTCCATCTGGCCCTTCAGCCTCTCCATCAGGCTCGGCAGCCTCCACCTCTGGCTCAGCAGCTTCCATCTCTGGCTCGGCAGCCTCCACCTCTGGTTCAGCAGCCTCTGCATTTGACCCCTGAATGCGCAAAACTTGTGGAACAAGGACATTGGCTTCAACCTCCTGAGCTGCTGCCGCTTCTTCTTCTTCTTCTTCTTCAAGATGAAGCTCCTTATGCTTAGTGAGGACTGTGGTATGAATAAAGGACTTGCCACAATCCTTGCACTCATAGAATGGTATAGCTCCTTTGAGGGGCTCAATAAGAAATGAGGTATGAGTATAGGAAGGCCCATACTCATAGGGCTCATTCTTATGAACGCTTATATGATCTGCAAGTTCTGCAGCCTCAACGAAGGATTCTCCACAGACTGCACATTCGAAGAGTCTCTCTTCAGTTTGGCTTCTCTGATACTCAGTGAGGGCCAAGCCTGGAATAATAGCTTCCTCAACCATCTGGCTCTGCTCCAGTAACTCATCTTCTCTGTGAAGTCTCATATGCTCATTAAGGGCGGAGCTGTGAATGAAGCCTTGTCCACACAGAAGGCATCGGATGGCTGACCCAGCAAGTGCAGGATTCCTTTCTGCAGCACGATTCCTCCGTGGCTTTGTGGGCAAGAGGGCAATAAAACCATCATCACATGCCTTCATGGAATATAACTGGTCTTGTTCATGAATTCTCTGATGCTCAAAAAGGAATGAGCTATGAATAAAAGATTCCCCACACTTTGGGCATTCAAACAGCTGCTCACCAGTGTATTCTCTCTGATAGTCGCTGATAGAATGGGTGTGAATTACAGAATGTGTGTACTCACGGCTATCAACGAGGCACTTCCTGCTGTGGACTTTCTGGTGGTCTGTGAGGTCTGTGAGATCTATAAAGCCTAGCCCACAGTCCTGACATTCATAAATTGTGTCATCCGGGTCTTCCTTCTGAGATTCATCCAGATCTGAGCCCTGAATGACAGAGTCTTCAACCATCTCCTCATCCTGGGTCTCCTTGTCCTGGGTCTCCTCACCATGATTCATCTCACCATGGGCCTCCTCACCATGGGTCTCCTTGCCATGAGTCATCTCATCATGGGTCTCCTCACCATGAGTCATCTCATCAGGGGCCTCCTCCTCATGAGTCTCCTCTTCTTGAGTCTTCTCACCATGGGGCTCTTCACCATCAGTCTTCTCACCATGGGTGTCCTCACCATGGGATTTCTCTTGAGTATAGATTTTCTGATGTGTGTTGTGGTCTTCGCTGGTGGCAAACCATTGCCTGAACTCGTTATATTTGATGCATGCCTGTTCTTTTGCATATTGCTCTTGGGCATAACTTGTCTGAGGATCAGTAGGGGCCAAGCTGCAAATGACAGAACGCTCATAGTTTCTGCTTCCAGAGGGCTTCTCTCTATCATGAATCTTCTGGTGTTCAGTGAGGTCATAACTATATGCAAAGGACTCTCCACACTCCTGACATTTATAGAGCTTCTCTCTGGGGCGAACTGTGTATCGTTCACCAAAAGGTATAGGGTGAATTACAGAGGTTTCCTTGCCCCTACGCTCAATGTACTTCTTTTTAGCACGAGCCTTCTGGTATTCACGGACATTTGAGCTGGGAACAGAGAATTCACCATCCTTCTTCAATTCACCAGATCCCTCTCCAGTGAGACTTTTCTGAGGTTTGGCATGAGATACACTCTGGATAACAGAGTCCTCATGACCATTATTCTTACCCCCTTCATAAGGCTTCTCTCTGGCAGGAATCTTCTGTTGCTTATCATTAAGGTCTGAGATGTAAGTGGAGGATTCTCCCTTCTCATTACATTCAACCAGTTCATTTCCATTGTGAATTTTCAGAGGTTTGGAAGCTGCCAAGCTATGAATAACGGACTTCTTGTATTCCATTCCTTCACAGGTATTTCCTCCAGCACAGACTTTCTGATGGTTAATAACATCGGAGCTCTGAATGGTAGATTCTGCAATCACTTTGGATTTAAAGGGCCCCACTGCACTGTGACTATTCTGAGCTTCAGCAGAAGCTAAGCTATGAATAACAGATCTCTCATGTGGTCTCCCCTCATAGACATTTTCTTTGATGAGAAAATTCTGGTTTTTATTAGGGTTAGAGCTGATGGTGAATGCCCTCTTATCCTCCTCATTTTCAAGTGGTCTTGTTATAGTATGACTCTTCTGAGATTCAGTGAAGGGTACACTATGAATGACAGATTTCTCGTACCCTCTGCCTTCAAAGAGTTTCTTTCGAGAATGAGTTTTATGATGCTCGTTGAGGTCTGAGCTTTGCATAAAAGCATCCCTGCCATCATCAAAGTCGTAGAGCTTCTCTTTAGAATAAGTTTTCTGACGCCTTTTTAGGGACTGACCAGGAATAAAGGTTTCCTCACACACTTTACCCTTATTTTCAAATGGGTTTCCTCTAGCATGGATTTTCTGATGTTCTTTCAGGGATGAGCTATGAAGGAAGGTCTCCCCACACACCTTACATTCATAAACTTTCTCTTTACCATACATTTTCTGAAATTCACTGAAGGTTGAGCTAGGCGTAAAGGCTTGCTCACACTCGCGTTCACGTTCGCGCACACGCTGGCGCTCCTGTTCACGCTGGCGCTCCCGTTCACGCTGACGCTCCCGTTCACGCTGACGCTCCCGCTCCCGCTGGCGCTCATTATCTTTGTCATCACCAAAGTGGATTTTCTGGTGCTCAATCAGGGCAGAACTATGAAGGAAGGTTTCCTTACACACCCTGCACTGATAGAATTTATCTTTGCCATATATTTTCTGAAGCTCAGTGAAGGTTGGGCTGGGCATGAAGGTCTCCTCATACTCCTCATCCTTACATTCCACAAGATATTCTCTAGCATGAATTTTCCGGTGTTCAGCCAAGGCGGCGCTCTTATTAAAGGTCTCCCCACACTCCTTACATTCAAAATGTTTCCCTCCAGCCTGACTTTTCTGAACCTCACTGACAGCCACACTGTGGATAAAGGACTCGCCATACTCATAGAGGTTCTCCCTCGTATGCATGATCTGGTGCTCAACAAACTCTGAGATAACACTGAATGACCTCCCACACTCATCACACACATATGGCATATCCCCAAAATCAACAACTGGCTGCGAGTCAGTGAAAGAGGGGGCGCTCAGGCTGCTCAGACTGCTCATGCTCATGCTCATGCTCATGGCTTTTCTCATTTCACTACTACATTCAAAGGGCTTCTTTCTGGCACAGCCTCTCTGATCATGGGTTGAGTTATTCCCATCTGTGTCAAAATGATAGCGCCTCTTTCTTTCAAGAACTCTCTTTCTGGAAGCAAGGTCTGGGTTAAGCCTAGAGCTTCCCCTGAACGCATTCCCTTCACAAGCCCTCTCCTGGATCACTGAATCCCTCTTGTTTAACGAAATGTCCTTCCAGTTATTGTCTGATGTTCTGGGGAACCTCTGCGGCTGATCGCTTGCCTCCCTTGTTCTTCCTGATTTGGAGCTGCGTGACACATCTGTGATGAATTTGTCCATTATCACCCCATGGGAAGATTCATCTTCACAAATTCCCCGCCGGTGAGCTGACTTTTTGGCATCAGGCATAGTTTTCAGACCTGGAAAGAAACCCCAATATAAATACTCCCTAGTCCTTGTACTTGTATAAAACGACAGTGGGACTTGGAGGAGAGCACCTTTCTCTCAAGTGTAGGAATGGAAAGTGTAGAAGTTTTCGCAATAGGCATCTCATTGGTTGTGTGGCTTCTCTGTAGGGTCTGCCTAGTGCTTACCTCGACTGGTGCTTGGGTAGGCACTTCTCTTGGACCTTGAGGAGTGGCCCTGTGTCATGTGGGAGTGGCCATCATCTTCAGCAAGCTGCACCCCTGGTCACAAGAACAATACGACGGCTCAAATTTGAGTTGAGGACCAAGACTCATCATCATACACTGATCTCCGTCTTTCTCTGTGCCACTAAACATGAAGTGGCTCATATCCGATTCTTTGGATGTCTTTCACTTGCTGTCTCATTTCCCTACTATCCATTCCTTAACACATTCTAATCTGCATTTTAATTAATTCTTCTCACTCCACCCAGAAATTTGTAAAAATACCCTGTGTGCCTCAATTCAGTGCATCCTTTTTTAGTCTTCACTTTCTCGTAAACAACTCTTAAGTCTTGATATCCACTTTTTCACTGGCCTCCGTGGTCTTCCTCTTACCTCTTGACTGTTCTCTCTCCACCTGCTCTCCAAACACCGGAGCTCCTCGACGCCCCATGGCCTCACAGACCTACCCAGCCCACTGCCTAGCACCACTTGGGCTAGATGCCTTCCAGGAGAGTCTGCACGAGAACTGCGGGTCCCACTCTTAACGTATGTTGAAGCTTTCCAGCACCACCATTCTAGCAAACACGTTGCCCCCCTCTACCCTTGTACAATATATTCTTCACAAAAAGCAGGATTTCTTAAAAACACAAATCTTACCATTTACTCCCCTGTTTGAAATCTTTCAAAGATGTCTTATTATCCTTCAAGTCCAAATATATTGACATGGACTCTTAACAATTGCAGCTTGAAAAGAGCAAGGTGACAAAATGTGCCAGCAACTAGATAGGGAGCTGCTTACCTAGTGAGAGCAGCTTCCTGTAGTTCTCCATGTTGTCTTGGATTGTGTTGTGAGGCTTTCTGTCCTCAGCAAGGTCCACGACATTTTGGTACGATTCAGCATCCTAAAACAGCAAATACACATCTCTCAATGGAGTCTGTCCCCATGGACATCCAAAGAGGGAAGAATAATGTTGGCGACATGGGTGCTACATATATGAAGTTATATAGGAAGTGCTCACGGTATTTAGGGTTCTGAGTGATCCAAGCCAAGTGTTACTAGGGGCCTACGTCGTACCTACCTTGGTGCTACACTCTGAGGCAGATCCGAAAGACGCATGACACATATTCCTTGCCCTCATGCAGCTTATAATTTGGTTGGAGAGAAAAGACTCATGAAACAATTAGAGAACAATAAACAATAAATTGGGGTATAGATAATAAGTGCTAAAGTTTTGTAAAGGGATAGTTCAGGGTGGGCCTGAACAGTGAGCAAAGGTTTTACAGAGGGCCTTAGGTAGGGGCTTAAATGGTGGGTGAGATTATGATACATACAGAAAGGGATTGGCGGGAAAGCTCCAATGGGGCTAAGTTCAAGCATGCGTAGTGTACTTGGGGAACAGAAAGGAGATGTACTCGGCAGACACCTGCTCAAGACTGAAACCTCCCTTCCTGTTCCTCCACTGCATAGCAGGGCTACAGTGCCATCACTTCCAGTTTGTAGAATTTCCAAATAACCCAGAAGCAACTGTTAGCACGGAGGGCCTTTATTTTATAACTGCCTTTGCTGTTTTAGGGGACATTTACCTAAGAAGGAATTTAAGAATCCCCTGAATTACTCAGACAAACCTTTCTATTCAGGATCTTAAAGCATCTTTGCTTTTGGCCAGACAGCTGCACTAAAATATCACTAGGTTTGGTGAGTCATGGTCCCGGAGAGGACAGCACCGAGGTCAGAGACAGATTGGACAGGGAGATGGTGCTGGGGGAATCCCAGGGGCTTTGGAGCTGGAGAGAACCCTGGGTCAAAGGAGGGTCACGCCATTTGTAAACTGTGAAACCTCGGGGAACAGAAATCTCCCTGAGCCTCAGGGTCTTCATCTTTAAAATGGGGAGAAGAGCATCCACCTGCCTTGTAAGGGTGAGGATTTTTTACAATGTGATGTGTTTTGTAAAGAAAATATAAGTTTTGGTATTAAGTTTAATGGAGTTCTACTGGTAGGAAGAGGTATGAATGTTATAACAACATGAAAAATGTGAGAAAAGAGAGATTACCAACCGAGGTGCGTCACCCACTGAGAAAGAGGAAGAGACATAATCATCAGGGTCTGAGTAAAAAAGTCTATTTACACAACTGCCAGTGTCCAGACATCAAAAAGAAAACATAACAACAAAAATTAAGCAGGACAAGGAAAAGAAGAAGAGCTTCAAAAATGTAACTCTTTCTCAAAAAAAAAAAAAAAAAAAAAAAAAAAGATGCTATGACTCAAAATCAAGTTCATCTACGCTAGTGAATAGCCATAAAGCAGTTGCTCACTTTGTGTTTGAAATTGACAAAGGGCATGTGTATGTACACAGCTGCCAGGAAGTTCACCTGGAAGAGACACTATACTGAGAACAAGGCCAGGATAGCACGATTTAATTTCACAACATGACCTGTTCACATGAACTACTAAGAAATTGGTAAATGACACTAAAAGATGAGAGGATTTTCTGTTTTGTAATTCAGAGTGTACTTTATATCAACTGATGCTGCCATTTCTACCATACTGAGTTAGTGGGAATCAGTGGGCTCCAGATTCTGGACTATGCTGCCACTCTCCATGTTGTCAAAGAAGGGCACTTAAAAAGCAAAACAAGGTCAAGTCCAGCTATCAGGACAGCAGTGACCAGGCCCACCCATGCCTCTTGCCCATCTACCCTCCTCCTTGGTGCCCCAGGGCCTGGATCCTGCACTCCTCCTGATGCCCTGGGTCCCGTCTCCTCAACACCCTCCTTGCCCGGCCTCCTCTTCCTCCAGTTGTGACATGTCTAGTGTTACTGCCTCAAAGACATTTTCCTTTGATGTAAATCAAGACCCTGTTAGAATTCCTTGTTATCCTTCTATTTTTCATTCACCACAACAAGAATGATTAACAGTTACACATATTTATGTGAATATTTTTATGTGCAAATGCCAAATGTTTCTTGTCCTGGTTATTGCTCTACTCCCGAGGCCATGGCCTCCTGTTTGACTCAGGCTCTGTGAAAGGGGCAGCTCAGCTCACCGCCTCTTCCTCCTCAGAGTCTAGCTGGTGCTCAGACCCCCTCACACTCCGCCATATCTATGTGATCCCTTTCCTCTTCTCTAAGGGCTGTCTCCAATTCCAGGTCCTTTTCCCCTTCACAATCTCCGTGAACCTGTGCACCCACTCCTGCCATAGTGTTAACTCTTACAGTGTGCCCACCACATGCCAAGTAGGCACTTCATGTGTGCATGTGAGTGATTCTCACTGTCTTCTCACAGCAGCCCTGGAAAAATCGCCATGCCCATTTTACAGATGAGAAAACTGAGGTTCAGCTTAGTTGAGTAAATGGCCCAAGGCCATGCAGCCAGCAGATGACAGAGCCAGGCTTCAAATCCAGCTCTCATCAGCTCCAAAGCCTCTGCTCTCCCTGGTCAGTCTGCTCTGTGAACCTGTGGCTTCCCTTGCTCCCTCCTGGGGACCAAAAACATCTCCAGAGTTGCTCTGTCCTAGCCCAAAGTGAACAACTCTTGTGACCAACCTACCAAGGGACACACACTAGTGGGGTCAAGAGTATCTCTGTCTATATGGATGAATTGGAGACCTAGGCCTCTTGTCACCTGTAGTGGTGGACCCAGGCTCCTCAGGGAGTGAAAGGGACTCTCAAAGGAATCTGGGGGTGGATGAACACACCATCTGGGGAAAGAAAGGCATCTTTGCCATGAAATGAAGATGGCCTTTCTGGAAAGAGAGGAAACCTAAGCATACCTGAGATCGGGACTCATAATCCATTGAGTCCCTGTCGTCATCTCTTTCCATTTCAAAACTCGTTTTTGCCATCACAGGAAGGGAAAGATCACGTTGAGGCAACCCTGGGAAGAGAAGAGAAATGAGGAAGGAGTCAGGCCCAGCCTAAGCTAGCAGATCGTTTTTGTCCCAGCTAGCTCTGCACCCACCTGGGGGTGAGTACGTGCACAAGTGTGACTCTCTGAACTCTGTGGCCAGGCTCTGAAGAGCCCCATAAACATCCCATAAGCAGGGCAGACCAGGGACAGCACCTCATCACTCCGATCCCAACTCTAGGCAGCTCAGATCATACCCTGAGCTGTGTGGGTCTGGATGTGGTACCCACCAGCCTTGTCCTTTGGTTGCTTAATCTCTGGGTATCCTCAGCTGTGATGTGACACAGAGATGGCATCAGTGGTGCCATACTATAGGGTCACTGCTCTGAACAGTACCTAAGGTGTCACGAGCCATCACTAGATGTCACTTTTTAAAAAATTTTTATTTTCTCTTTTTCCACAGATGTTTTGAAGAGGAACAGATGTGACTCTTGATAATCTTTTCTTGATCACAATCGTGGGGATACCCCACTGCCCCTCTGTGCTGTTCTCCAATGGCAGGAGGCAGGAACTCTGACAATAAAGTCCTTCTGTCAGCAGGAAGAAAGTCCTCGCTTGTGCTGGGGATGATGGCCCTGATCCTGTGGAGGCTATGGCAGGTCTCCTGGTCAGTTAACAATGTCACTAACACTAACACTAACCAATAGTGTTAACTATTGGTCATTGTGCCTTAGTTTGCATTTTTCTGGTAGTGTAGTCCTTTATATAGAAACTGCTAGCTTTAAAAATGTGCCAGCTTAAGAATCCACAGGGCAGATGGTGGGATGGTCAGGAGTGGTGCATGGGGCAAGGACCTGAAGGTACAGCTGCTAACAGGGGACAGAAGCCTTGGGCCAGCTGGGGGCCAGGATCAGAACACACTGCCCCCCCACACCCACACACCGTGCACACAGCACAGGTTGTAGCACAGCCGGTATACACTTACTGCTTCTAGGGCTCCTGCTATATGACCAGCGGTCTCGCGGCCCCACATCTCTGCTTCGGCCCCTCCTATCCAAGTCCTGGTCATGATCCTGGTCACCTGAGCAGATCAGACATCAGAGGTGTGAACAAGGGGCTCTGCTGTGCCCACCCCCTCCTTACTCTTCCTTTCAAGAGACAGATCCAAACCCTGCTCAGTCTGGCTTCATCCTTACCCAAACCTGTAACCTGGTTCCAGGGCATCACCCCATGGGGCTTGCTCTGAGACAAGTTCCAAAGCTCAGTCAGGGCCAGTTCTCCCTCTGGACCCCTGCTGGTTTCCCAGAGCCTAAGGCACTGAATCCATGCTCAGGCAGTGGGTGGCAGACCCCCATATCTGCTCCTGCTGCTGACCTCAGAGCACACATCATTCTATTGCAGAGGAGCTAAGCCCACGAATGCAAGGCTCCTTGAAAAAGTTCACTGTATCCTTAATGGCCCCCCCAGGAGACTGGGGTCACAGCCTGCTGCAAATTCCAAATAGCTGAGAATACTTTCATGCTTAATAAAACCTTGTATTTTGTTCCATTTATTGCTATCTGTTTACATATAAAAGTATTTCATACATCATCGATTAATTTACTCCCATCAGCGAGTGATGCCAACCACTCCAGGGACAGCATGTCATCTCCACAGAGGCCTTACCCCCCCCCTCCCCAACAGGTGGTTCAACTGGAAGGGCTGGCTACTCACTGCTGAAAGAATGGCCTACACGAGGTGGGGGTGTCTCTCTCCCATCTTGGCTCATGTCCTCGTCACTGGTCATGTCACTGTTGGTGTCGTCTGAGGGGATGTGAGACACCAACTTAATGCTTTGTCACATCTAGCCTGTATTCTCACACCAGTCTCCCTCCACCCCTCAAATACACAAGCACCCAGAGTGACCTGATCTTGTCATTTCTCAGATCAAAACAACCCGTCAGTGGCTTCTGACTACTCCTGACACTTAAAGACTGGATGGAGAGCATGACTGCAACCACCCCTTCAGCCCTTTCCCTCCCCCAGACACGGCACATCCGGCAGCCAGCAGGCAACTTCCTGGGTCAGGAAAGGTTCTAGTCCTTCCATGGAAGTGGCTCCTTTCCTTCTCTGACTCAGGGTGGTGATTCCATGGTTCTCAGCTACCAGGGGACACTTATCCATGTGTGGAGATGGTTTGATGGTCACATCCAGTGGGAGGGAAAAGGCCACAATTGTGGCTCAACATCCACAGTGCACAGGATGGTGCTGTACCCCACCCCATGACCAAGGCTCTGGTTCAGAATATCTGTCCATAGTGCCACAGCTGAGAGCCCACAGGAGTGTCTGCCGCCTGTGCCAACCTCCATCCCCCCTCTGGAGAGTCTCACCTTCTGGCTGGTGCATCTCCTTGTAATTCTCCAGCAGACTGACGAGTTTCTCGCAGTTCTCTGGCTTTTTTGCTCGCACCCAAGGCTTGAGCTTTTCGGGGATGATGGTCAGGAACTGCTCAAGGACCAAGAGTTCGATGATCTCCTCCTTGGTACGAGTCTCCGGCTGCAACCAATTGAGGCAGAGGTTTTGGAGTTTGATCAGGGTCTTCCGAGGCCCAACAAATTCCACATAGATTAAGTTCCGAAACCTCTGATGAAAGAACTCAGAGTCAGTTGGGCCTTCTCCTATGATGACATCCGGCTCTTTAGTCAAGTCATTGTCTAGCTCATACAGATTTGGGGCCCAGGACTTCTTAGGTTTTGTGGCAGACAAGTGCTTTGGAGGCAGCATTTCTCTAAGTAAAATTTTCACTGGAGGAACCCAACATGAGTCAACAGGAAAGACGCAGCAGCCTGTGACAGTCAGTACTCAGGGACCTGTGGATCGTAAGGAGATACATATACACATGTCCCAGAAGGTGAGGACCAGGCAGCAGTGAGGAGCAACCCTACTGGGACTTTGGCAATGTTCTGGGTATGAAGACCCTGGTTAGTAGACACACACACACAACCATGGGAATCTGGCCTCAGCACAGCAGTTATGACAAGACCCCCACCCCTGCTTTGCATAGACCTATGCCTAGAATTAGCTCTGCTACCAACTGTTATGTAATCCTGGGCAATGTAATACCCTGGAGCTTGTCTTTGTACTCTGTGAAATGAGTACTACCTATATCCCTTTTAGAAATAAGAAGGCTTAAATAAGCTAATATCCTTAAAAAAAAAAGCCTTACCTGTCTAACACAAGGTATATGAAAAATGTTCAAGGCCCTAGCCATCACTAAATCAGATGTCAATTTTTTTTTTCTTAGCAAAAATGGAAGGGGAGAGCTCGGGATGGAGGCAAATCTTGCCATCTCTAGGCATTTCCTCCCTTAACACAGTCACAAGAACATAGAATACAACATGTAAATGATGATACACCACTCAAAAATGTTACAAGTACTCAACTCTGATGGCAAGTGATTGCGTTTTCTTTTCACTGATAAATTTCTCTGTATTTGTGCTGCTGCATAATACAGCTGTTGGCCATACTGGCTATTTCATTAAAACTCAACAAATTAAAAATTCAGATTCTCATTTGCATACTTCAAGTGCTCTGTAGGAGCAAATGCCCAGTGGTTGCCCTGCTGGACAGTAAGGAGCACATCCGTCATCATAGAACCTCCTCTGCGTACTTGAGTTCACAGGGAGGCTTGGGACCCCACTCACTGTGCACAGTTGGCCACCTGACCACTTCCTCCCTGTCCTCCTTTAGGATGACTGAGACACAACAGAGAGAACAGCACAGATAATAATATGCTTGGTAGAATAGTCCCAGTGAGGGAGGGCTGTAGGTCATAGACCAGGTGCCAGATGACTATGTGACACTTCAGACTCCAGGACGTGGTCACTCTAATCCAAGACAGGCCAAAGTCAGAGTGCTGTCCCGGTGAATGAGGCAGCCAAGGGCAGAGGGCCCAGTCCTGCCCTGCTCCATCAAGGCTCAGACCACTCTGGGGTCTGAGATGACATTGGGCCCCCTTCTTGGGCAATGGGATGTCCTCAGGCATGTAATCACCTGTGTGGGAATAGGGTCCTTCCTGGGACTTCAGACCAAGCAGCCCTCCACAGGAACAGTGTCAAAACGCAGGCACCTACAGATGTTTCAAAGAAAGAAATATGTGGACGAAGAAACATGGAAGAAATGTACAAGGAGTGTCAGAGAATTAACTCCCTACTGTTTAGGGACTCAAACAGTGTTAAGGCCTAGAAAGAGCACTCCCATGCCATATAAACTATGCCAGAGATAAGGAACAGAAAACTTTCAAATTGTCTTTATGAAACCGGAACAATTCAAAAACCCAAGAAAGATAGTACTAACCCACTGTGGACCAAACTTGCTTATGAAAGCAGAAATAAAAGTCAATGCTGCTATTGCTGAACACTATTCCACAGAGTCTAGCTTGTTACAAGATACGACAAACCAATCCGAGGCACAAAGACAAAAAGATATAAATTATCACTTTTATGTAGAATTTGTATCAATGTTTCAGTACTATGTGAATTTTTCTCTCTAATAGACACATATTTGAAGCATAAAGCACCGCTTGGTGAGAACTATGTAGCAGAATAATAGGCCTAAGAAGTTTAATAGGAAATCAACAATTTTTTAGAGAAAATATAAATAGCCAAACCTGACTAAGGAAGTAGAGAAAAATATGATCACCAAAGAGGAAATCTAAAAAGTTGAAATAATTTTAGGAGCAATTTCCCAAATAGGCTTTCCATGAACAAAGTATTTACCATGTTATAGAAAAACATTTCCAGAATACAGAAAAGAGATGAAAGACTTCCTGCTGCTCATTACTAATGTGATCAATTGAATGTCTGTAAGTATCTTACCACAAAGTGGATGCCAACTTCTGTGCAAAAAAAAAAAAAAAAAAAAAAATCCCACATCTTTCTTCCAGAAATTCAGGACAATAGTACACAAATACAATCTTCATTTAACATGCTCAAGATTTTCTTACCAGGCCAACAGAACAGACTTTGGTCAACAACAGCATTGAAAAATAAGTTTTGTTTTTTTTTTTCAAATTCCGGGGAGTTCAAGCTGGAGGGAGAGGGGAAGGAGAGAATTGGAGAGCTCCCACCTAATGGGCACAACATAAGGGTATACAGCACACCTCGTAGGTGTGGGATTCAACTACAAGAGGGACTCTACTTAACAAATGCAAACATTATAACCTAATTTTTTTACCCTCATATTAATCTGAAATTTAAGAAAAAAATGAAAGATTCTTAACAGAAAAACCTTAAAAAAAAAAAAAATCAGACCTTAGCTACTCCTTTTCACCACAGCAAAGGAAACTCATTTGAGAATTAAGGAACAGATTTGAGAACAGAATAATCATAAAGATGAACAATACAGGGTGGCTATAAAGTTCGTGTGCAATTTAAAATAGTGTGCAATTTAAAGTTGCACACGGACTTTATGGCCACCCTATATGTACGTCTGTGTGTTTGTGAAGAGAGAGGCACACTCGTCTATGGCTTGCAGCAATGTAAAATTTTATACAATCAAAAGTGCACATATCCTGTCCTGTAAATTCCACATCTGTGAATTTATCCCCCAGCTATGTAATGGTTTGTGTGCAAGAATGTATTCACTTAAGTGCTGTTAATTATGGACAAGATATAGCATATTCCTATCACATATTATTACAAAACCTTTTAAAATAACATAGCAATTCTAAATAAATGGATATGAAATGACCTTTAAGATAGTTAAATGCAAAACAGATACAATGACATGTATAGCACTCTAAGAAACTATACAGACAGGTACATTGACACAGAAAGTTTTAGGAGGATACATAAGAGACTGTCAGTGGCACCTGATGGCAACTGCTTCTGGGTAAGGGAGCTGGAGGCCAGGGAAGAAAAGGCAACTTACTTTTTCATTGTATATTCTCCTTTTGTTTTTTTGTTTTTATTTTTTTTACCATGAGCATGTATTACCTAGTCAAAAAAATAAATTCAAAGTTAAAACAAAACAATAAACAAAAGCACTAGCAGAGGCCTTTGGAGGCAGTGCTGCCCAGGGAGTGGGCACAGGAAGTACTAACAGCTTCACACCAATGCTGTGCCCAGGCTCTCTTCCCTTCCTCTGCTCCCCCCATCCCAACTGGGTCCAGGGTCATGTCCTAACTGGCCATTTGTAAATGACTTGATAGTCAATTTAGAAAACCCTAAACAAACAACCTGGAAACCTCTGGGACCCAATATATACTTATGGAAATTGCAGTTGCAATTTGAATATGCTCCTCAATTACCCCCACCAATTACCACTACTTAAATATAATGCCATACCCAGTCCTGCCAGTTTCCCCTCTGAAATCATGCTCACAGAACTATCAGCCTGGGTACACAAAGATGAAGAGTTAAAAAGTGTGTAAATATGTTTGCAGAAGCACTGTGTACCATGGCAGAGAGGGAGGGGAGAGAGCTGAAGCATATCCTCAACAGCAGAGCTTGCTGAAAAGACCCCCATATGAAAGATAGGAAAATGCAGATGGTTCCAAATGTTCTGCACTATAAAAATCAACCAAAATAAAAACAAACCAGCAACAGAGGGGGAAAGTATTTTGCAATATAGAAGACAAGATTTCTAAGGTACAAAGCTCTTAACATTATAAAAAGATAGCTTATGGGCGGCGCCTGTGGCTCAGTGGGCAGGGCACCAGCCCCATATACTGAGGGTGGAGGGTTCAAACCTGAACCGGCCAAACTGCAACAAAAAAATAGCCAGGCGCTGTGGCGGGCGCTTGTAGTCCCAGTTACTTGGTGGGCTGAGGTAAGGGAATCGCCTAAGCCCAGGAGTTGGAGGTTGCTGTGAGCTGTGTGATTCCAGGGGACTCTACCAAGGGCGATAAAGTGAGACTCTGTCTCTACAAAATAAATAAATAGCCTAACATGAAAATAAAAAACACGAATACACAGAGATCATAAATTTGGCATAATAAAAGCCAATAGTTATGTTTCAGAAATCAAAGAAACATAAATATTACAATGAAATTTTTTTTGATGTCAAATGGGCAAATAACTAAAAGATAAAAATCTACACTGGTGAGGGTGGGAAGAAGCTGGCTGGTGCAAGCATGAGCTGTATTTCTGAATACCATTTTAGCCTCTATTTAAAGACATTACAAAAACATGATTCATTTTTGAACCAGCAAGTCTCCATTTAAGGACAAAGATAGTCAAGTAGATAAAATATTAGTTTTTAAAAAAGCTAAAAGTCAGCTAGTTGTACGCTATGGTTAAATTCTGGCATATACATCTAATTTCTGGTATGTAAAAGGTAAAAGTTGGAACAATGATGGCAGGTAAAGGAACTGCATGTGAAGGAAATGGGGAGAAGTGAGCACCAGGGAGAGGTCAGCATGTGCTCTACTGTATGTTGCTGCTGTGTGACCATGACCACAGGTCATGTTGCAGCAACCCAGAGCCAAAGCTAGGGACAGTAAGTGTGGTTGACTCTCTCTGCTGGGCTACCTGTCACCAAATGTGCCATACATGAGATCAGCTGCCTTCCTGGCCAGGTTACCTACCCCTACCTGGCTCACCCTGTCCTCCACTTGCAGCCTAAAAGGCAACCAGCAGTGGGGCCAGACATGAAATAAGCCCCAAATAAATGAAGATACATGTATCCCATTAAAAATATCTTGTTAAGGTGATAAGCTTTAACAAACAAATAATGGAGTTCTTCTAGAAGAATAAATGCACACGATATCCAGACAACTCCGCATAAGGTCTATGAGGTAGGGGGTGGTTTGTCTATAAAATGGCCTAAATACATGAAAATGAAGTGTTGTTTCCAACATGAGGACATGGGTAGGAGGGCAAGTCCACCCTTGAACTAACAGAGTCTAGAAATCAGCTTGTGTGGAAGTATTCACATACATGGGACTTAGTTATGATGAAGGTTTTAAATCAGGAAAAGGATTCACTATTAACATACAAACTAGGAAATTTCTTAGGACTAAATGATAACATAAAGGGACAAGAGGGGACAGCCAACACTTACCAAGATCAGAGTCGGCCTTTGACATTAAGAAAGACCAATAAAACTATTGCTAGTGTCACACCTCCCCTAGGAAATTAGGGATAAGTAGTGGCTAAGGCCACGAGGGCCACCATGGCTATTACGAAAATAAGTCACAGCACTCAATAAACAGCTTTCCTCCTCAGATTTCAATAAACAAGGAACGAAAAAGTCTTTAACAGAATGTTAGTAATCATTAAATCATGTTTTTAAGAAATTTTGTAGATTTTCTGATTACAAACATAAAAGATGGTATTTCATTCAAGCACTGTAAAATATTCAATGTAGAAACTTTAAGCCACGTCCACTGATAAATTTTGTTGCAGTTAGTACTAAACCTTTTAAAATCTATACCTATATTGTTCTAACTGCAAATACACTCATTTATGTTTGCACAGGAAGTAATGAAAATATCCACACAATGGAACATAGTGCAGTTTCCAGAAAGCAAAGCTATAGATGGAAAACTTGAGTTTGCCATGTTTAATGAATCACTGAAGCAAAAAACACAACACTAGTTATTTAAATGTATGGCAGTACACATAAACTTGACTGGAAGAGAACTTCCATATAAACCTATATAAAGACTATTCATAATATGGGGAAATATATCAAAAAAATAAACCATTAATAAAATATGCTTCTGTGTTTTTCCATTTTTACTTAAAATGTATTTTAATTTCACAATCAGAAAAAAATGGAATATGAAAATTTGGAATTCAATTGTCATCTTGTGGAGTGTTTCCTTTTCCTTTCTGTATTCTTGTTATAGCCCATCAGCCCCTTGACTTCCCCACTAGTGTTCCCACAACATCCCTGACCCCTTCCTCTTCCCTAAGCATTCCTGGGAATCCTCTAGTTGCTGTGACCCCTGTCTAGTGAGCTTGCTACTAAGGGGCTCAATATCTGGCACCATGCCCCATCCCAACCCCTCACTTCACTGATAGCTGTCCCCTCCATCTCACAGGTCAAGACTGAATTTTGCTCCCTGGACAAACTCATCTTCATTCCCTGGCTTGAAACTGTGTACCCATATACCCTCATTACTAACCCTCCACAGTTTCCTTTGCTTTCTCTTTAAAGTGGGGATCTCAGCATGAGCAGCCAAGGGCAGGTAGGGCCCATGGGGAACTGACTCTGTCCCAGGGGAGTAAAAATGGCCCCCAATTCCAAGGGGAGGGAGAGAGGAGCCAAATAATGGGGCCAGTGATGAAGGATCTGTCCACTTGGCAGGGCAGAGAGGGTGCTTATGGGGGTCTAGCTGTTCTTCAACCTTCCAAGAATCTGTTCACACTGAGTGTCTAAAGCATGAAACAGCTAAGTATACAGAGCAAGTTTCATTCATGGCCTGGAACCATGGAACAGGGGCACTGCCAGTTTCATGACAGTGTTGCCACTGGGGTCTGCATGGTGGTACTGATGCCTTTCTTCAGCTATTTTATTACACTTCACTTCCATTTTACGAGTAGGGTCCCATAAGGACTAAGTTTCACAATTAATATAATGTATAACAAAGATGAAATACTTGTAGCTCTTCACAACCAGTGTGGGGATCTTTGATCTTTCTCCTCACTCAGAGAAGCCATGGGTCCGTGTTGAACTGACCAGGGGAGAACTCAACTGAAGAAGAGCATCAGATGCTGGCTGGGCCCTATGCAGGCAGGGAGGAGTACATACTGTGACCCCACTATCTTAACTTAGACTCCCTCACTCCACTGGACACTAAAGCAACTCCGTTGTGTCTCCTGCAGCCCTGTGTCTACTTACTTACTTTGACCCCTCCCCATGGTGCACCTACACTCTGCCTCTAACTCATTCTACCTACCTCAATAAAAGGGGGCTGGAATTGAGAACTCTATAGTCAGGAACAGAGGAGGTCACACTCTCCGCCTCAGGGACAGCGTGGCATGCAGTTTCTTCTTGTTTGCTCCATTCTCCTGCCTCTCTGCAGACTGGTGTGCTCCACTTCAGCACATAGAGCAAGATGCCATTCCAGCCCCAGGCCTGCCTCACCTCCTGGGTTAAGTGCCCAACACTGAAAGACTCATTGCCAGCCTGTGTCCTTTCACCCCAACTCTCAACGTCACCTTGCAGTCTGATGCCTTCTAGGACAGTGGTCCTCAAACTCAGGGTTGCAAAGGGGTTGCCTGGGGTGCTGCCTCTCTGGGTGGAATGACTCAGGGGTTCTGTGGCTCCCCAGGAAACAGGCAACTGAGTGACCCAGGAGCTGTGCTTTGAGAGCCAGTGCTCTAGGACTCAGGTGTCTAGTCTAGTCCACTCAACTGTGAACAAGGTATATACAAGACAATGGTGGGTCAAGGGAACAACTTTATATGGAAATGTGAGCCCAGGAATAAATGACCACCAGTGCTACCACACAGACTACCATCTCCGCCCTCTGTTCTGCTGGGTGGCTTCTCCATCTCAACATCTGGGCTTGCTTCTATCACATCTACTTAGCACTTACCACACTGCAGCAAAATCTCCTTGTTGTTGTCCATTCTTGAGGAACTTTCCCAGAAGTTTAGAAAAAGAAGAAATATTATCTAGGAGTTCAGTTTTAAGAGCAGCATAAAAATGGCTCAAGACAAATAAAGCTACTTTAAAGAGATAAAATGTCTTCCAGACTAGTATCACTTATTTGGCTATATTCTGATAACAATAATCGGGATATAACATTTTTAAGTGGGGATGCATGAAAAAGCAGTCCACAAAGCATGGTTCATCCAATCACCTACAGGAGCAAGAACTACTCTAGTTAGAACTAACTTACATGGAGTATAAGACTGAGTGGTGTAATAAAAGGGGCTTCCCTGGTAACTCTAGCAAGGGCTACCACTCTGAGCAGATGGCTGCACCAGACCATGTTACAATGGTGCTGTTAAGGTTCACCCATACCCTCTGGGTTCCAATTCCATACTCACCATGCAACCTTCTCCCTACAGCATTGCTTCCCATGTAGGTCTGCCTACAGGGAGAGAATCTGCTGATCAGACACAGTTTCAGTCCTTGGGTGCCTGCTACTGTGGTCTCCTGCCATGAATTAACAAGCCGGAATTGAGGGACAGAGAATGTGCTAGCTCAAGTCACGCCTCCAGTATGGTTTTAAGGCTCTTGAGCTTCATTAGGTGTGGATTTGCTGACATTGGGTCCTGAGGTGAAGGAAGGTTTCTAAGTCTCCACAGGCTTCAGCACTGTACTGGACACCTTGAGCAGTCAATGAGGCCTGGAATATACCAACCCTTCCCAAGGGCCACTTGGGCATGTCAGCTCTCTCCAGGCAGTATTCTACAATCAGCATAGCCACCTCTCTTTCTAATAGGAATCCTCATTCAGAATACACTGAAGAGTATACACTGAGGCGAGGAATGACATCACCCACCTTTGGTGACTCCAAGTCTGACACGACCCTGTCCTGGATCAGGCCAGTACCAATGCCTCCTAACAGAGTGAACAAACGGACAACCTTTGTGTGTTTACTCACTTTCCCTCCTCATGATTCACTGTACCTGCTCTGCATCAGTCAGTAAGCCATGGACAAAAAGTGAGTCCCGTGGAATCTTCCTTTGCAGCACCTCTCAAATTCACCCTATTCTCCCCAGGATGTGACCACAGCCAAGCCATCTCACCCAGACCCAAGATAGTCTCCTCCCACTGGTCCACCCTCCTCTTCTGTACCCTAGAACCAGATGATCTCTTCAAAACTACAAGTCCAATTATTCCCATGTTTAAAAAATTACAACAGCTTCCCAATGTACTTCAGGTCAAGCCCAAATACCTACCACTGATTAAAGGCTTTTTACTATGAAACCCAACTTACCTTTTCCCACCTCAGTCAGATGCCACTCAACTCTTCCCTTGTGCTAGGCATCCTGCAGTGTCGGCTCCTCCATCTGCATCCCTCAGGAACATCCCTTTCCCCTCTGCTTTGACTCCTCTCCCCATGACACACACCATTCACAGCCTTCCAGGGACTTCCCAATCATCACAGGAAAGCCCTATGTGGACTCTCCCTGATGAAGTTGCCAGTGAATGTTCTCTTGAAATGAATCACACAAATGTATTTTCCACATCTTTAATTCCCCAATAGACTATACAGTCCATGAAAACACTTCCTTCCCATTGGAGTCATGTTCCCAGTACCTGGCACAAAGTACATATTCCATCAACAGCAGGTAAGTCGATGAATCTCTCATGCTTCTTTAACCACCAGACAAGAAAGAAAAAATAGGCCTGAGAGAGTAGTTGAGTATTGAAAAAAGAAGTAGGATACCAAGAATGGTGTGAGACCAAGGAGAACTTCTGGCGAATGCCAAACCCACTAGAAGAGTCTGTGTGTTTGCAGAGAGCACACACAGTGTTTGTTGGTTATGTGGAACTGTGTGCAGCAGGAAAGTGTCAGGGTGAGAAAGGACAGTGGCTTCAAGGACAGGTGTGCCTGTGAGGAGGAAGTTCAACTCACCTGCACCCAGCCACCTAGAGTTTGGACCTAGTCCCTCTTCCTCTTGCCAGTTGTCTCTGAGAAGAGTGGAGAAAGGTCAAGAAGACAGAGCTGTAGAAGGAAAGAAAAGAAAAAAACAAACAAACATGAAATGCCCAATTTATTTTGCAGTTACAGTACTGGGTTCCTCAGGCTGGAAACATCAATGTAATATCCACCTTTATCTCTATTGACAGCAGAAGTCAAAGTGACACCAGACTAGCATTCCTCTCAAGATGAAGGGCCACAGGTCCTGTTCCCCAAGGCTAGGTTGCACCCTTTCCCCAACAAGGTTATGTCAGGGCAATCTCTAGCCTGTTTTAGAACCTTCTCTGGGGTCTTGATTAAGGTATCAATTCAAGAACTCTATTTGCCACTGATTAGGCATATGGCACAGCTATCCATTTATCAGGACCTCAATGTAATCATCGTCATTTATTAATGGTATAATTACTTAATCATGGGTAATAGTTCAGGACTTACGAATGTGCTCCCAACAGACTGACAACACATACACAATTAAGTCCTACTGCACCCCACAGCATCAGCTCAATCAATTAGAGACTCCTGGGGGAAATATTAATAGCTTCACAATTACAACTCTGGTTTACATTCCAGGAGTCAGGAGTTACTGAGGTTAAAGATTTTATTTATCTAAAATTATTCCACGTTTGTTTAATTTGTACAAAAACAAAGTATGCAAACAAAACACATGTACCCCCTAATATTCTAAAATTAAAAACGATAACAAAATGATCCCACAATGAAATGTGGCACTACAGCCACGGCAAATGCAGTGGGGAGTGGGAATTCAGTGTCACTTTCCCTATCCCCCAAATGGGGGCCATCCCAGCAGCTTAGATGGAAGTTGGGACATCCCCCCACTCGCTGCCTACTGAGCTTCCTCCCTCCCCAGCCCAGAGGGAGGCCACCCACAAGACCAACCGTGCCTCCAAATCCACCATTCCAGACTGTCTAAAACCCCTCCAAGCTGCCAAAGGTAATCCAGACCACAAATCTTATACCCGTAGCCCACCTTAATACATTGTCTCAATTAAAATTCCATTCTTCCCCAAATCTCTTAAAAATCCCTTAATTTGGGGCAAAGACCCACTTTTATCTCATTGACCCCACAGCTGCATCATTGAACCCGTCCCCCTCCCTCCTCCAAATATACTAAAACCCTGATTTGGACCGTCTTTTCTCAGGCATTGAGCTCTCTGGGACTGGGGTCTGGAGCCCCCTGCTGGAAGCTCAGCGCTACCAGCCAGTTTCGCGCTGTCGCCCAAGATGGCGGCACTGCGGCACTAGGATGGGGCGGAGCGGGGCTCGGTGGACACGTCCCAGCAGCTAGCTGTCATTCAAGGCTGTTCCAAAGCAGGCCCCCACCCCTCGGCCGCAGCGATGGCACCAGATGAATGAATAGCACATTGCAGTCCCCGCCAACTTCCAAAGACACTCAGCCCGGTTGTCATTCAAGATGGCACCCGCCCACTGCACCTCTGCTGCCCCAATCCGCCCTCACATTTGTGCTAGGTTGGACTCACCCTGACTAGCCCGCCCAGCTGTCATTCAAGATGGCGCTTGCGTATTGTGTCCCTGTGACAGCCAATTAGCATTTTTTTTTTTTTTTTTTTTTTGCAGTTTTTGGCCGGGGCTGGGTTTGAACCTGCCACTTTCGGCATAAGGGGCTGGCGCCCTACTCCTTTGAGCCACAGGTGCTGCCCCCACTCAGCACATTTAAACAGTAGAGTGGGCAGTGCTTGGGCCCACCCTTACTAGCCCTCCCAGCTGTCATTCAAAATAGCGCCTGCGCAGTGGGAGTGTGCCTCTGCTGCCACCTACAAGCAACATTCTTTAGCGCTAAGGAGGGAGGGGCTCAAGCCCACCCTAACAAGGCTGCCCAGACATCATTCAAGATAGTTGCGAACACCAGCCCGCCTAGCTGCCATTCAAGATGGCGCCTGAGCAGGGTACCTCTGCTGTCCCCTATATGTCAATGCTCTTAGTGCTAGGGTAGGAGGGACTCGGGCCCACCCTCACCAGCTAACCAGGTTGTCATTCAAGGTAGCGCCTGCGCACTGTCTCTGTACTGCCCCCTATGCGCCAACACTATTACCACTAGGGTGGAAGGGCCAGCCTACCCTCGTTAGCCCGCCAGCTGCCATTCAAGATGGCGCCTGTGCAATGTTGCCTCTGCTGCCTCCTGAGCCAACACTCTTAGCACTAGGGCGGGAGGGGCTTGGGCCTACCCTCACCAACCCATACAGCTGCTATTGAAGATGGCTTCTGTGCCCCTCTGCTTCCCCTTAAGAGCCAACACTCTTAGTGCTAGGGTGGGAGGGGCTTGGGCCCACCCTCCCCAGCTCTCCCGGTTGTCATTCAAGGTAGCGTCTGCGCAGTGTGCCTCTGCTGCTCCCTATGAGCCAACAGGCTTTGTGCTAGTGTGGGTGACCCTCACCAGCCTGTGTAGTGTGCTGTCCCCAAGAGCCAACACTCTTTAGCACTAGGGTGGGTGGGGCTCTGGCCCACCTTCACAAACCCGACTGCTGTCAATCAAGACGGCGCCTGCGCAGTGTACCTCTGCTGCCCACTGTGAGCCAACACTTCTAGCGCTAGGATGGATGATCCTCACCAGCCCGCTCAGATGCCATTTAAGATGGCGCCTGCTGCAGTACACCTCTGCTCCCCTCTATGAGCCGCCACTCTTAACACTAGGGTAGGTGGGGCTCGGCCCATCTTCACCAACCCACCCGCTGTCAATCAAAATGGCGCCTGTGCAGTGTGCCTTTGCTGGCCCCATGCGCCAACACTTTTAGTGCTAAGGTGGGTCACCCTCACCAGTCTGCTCAGTTGTCTTTTAAGATGGTGCCTGTGCAGTACACCTCTGCTGCCCCCTACGAGCCAACTCTCTTAGCAATAGGGTGGGTGGGGCTCGGGCCCTTACCGAACCGCCCACTGTCAATCAAGATGGCGCCAGCGCAGTGCGCTTCTGCTGCCCATCCTCACCAGCCTGCCCAGATGTCATTCAAGATTGTGTCATTCAAGTGTGTGTCTGCACAGTGCGCCTCTGCTGCCCTCTATGAGCCAACACTCTTAGCCTAGAGTGGGCCACCCTCACCAGCCCGCCCAGCTATCATACAAGATGGTGCCTGTGCTGTGCACCTCTGCTACCCCCTATAAGCACGAGGATGGGCCACCCTCACCAGCCCACCCTGCTGTCATTCATGATGGCGCCTGAGCAATGTGTCTCTGATGGCCCCTATGAGCCAACACTCTTAGCACTCAAAGAGGCTCCAGCCTATCCTCATCAGCCCGCCCAGTTGTCATTCAAGATGGCGCCTATGCAGTGCGCCTCTGCTACCCGCTATGAGCCAATACTGTTAGTGCTAGGGTGGGTGGGGCTTTGGCCCACCTTCACGAACCTGCTCCGCTGTCAATCAAGATGGCGCCTGCACAGCGGGCCTATGGCACTTAGCATTAGGGTAGGCCACCCTCACCAGCTTGCCCAGTTGTCATTCAAGGTGGCATATACGCAGTACATTTAGACTGTCACCCTTTGGCCAACACTAGCAGCATTAGAGTGAATAGGCTTTACCCCTCGTCACTTAAGGTCCTCCTCTCACAGCCCACTGTCATTCAAGATGGCGCCTGCCCAGTAAACGTGAGGTTTACAGGCGCCCCCCTTTGGTCACACAGAGCTGGGACAGGCCCCGGTTAGTCACTCAGAAAGCAGCCCCTCCCGTGATCCCGCCCCTGCGGCAAACCCAGCAGTAGTTCAAGAGGACTTCTGTGCAGTAACTCTCAAGCACCCCTTGGTGGCCAGCAAAGACGGCACCAGTGTGGGCGGGGCTCTGCAGCCTTGTCAGTCACTAAAGAAGACACAGCCCTCCCTCAGGCCTGCCCCCTAAAGCCTGCCTCGCTGTCACAGAAGAAAGCGCCTGCGCAGTAACCCTCAAGTGCCCTGAACCTGCACCCAGCAAAGATGGCACCACGATGGGCAGGCAAGGCTCTACAGATGTCAGTCCCAAAACATACCAGCCCCTCAACTCTGTAGACAGGGCTCCTGCACAATACACCTGCTAGTGCCCCCCCACTAGGGTGAAGGAAGTCTGGGTTAGACACCAATAGGGAACTGGTGCCCCTCTACAACCCCCAGACTTTGCCAAGGGGTAACCGTGGGTACACTGACAACCTGCGGCCCTATCCTTCAGAGCAGCGGCTCTGCGGCATCAGCTGCTGCGGCAAATCTTGGCTTGTGTCAGAAGTCAAGGTGGCACCATCACAAGCCCTGCTGCCAGTTCCTCCAATAGCAAGCAGGTACACGGAGGGCATGCTCCACAGCCTCCCCTTACACAGAGAAGCCGGGGCCCGCTGTCACACCCCCACCTGCCAGCTGAGCTACGCCCCCGCAGCAGACCTCAGCCGCCCGCATCAGAGGTAGCGCAGATCAGGTGGGGCTTCTTGAGACCCGTCAAGGACCGAAGTCACCTGCAGTCACTTCAACCACTGACCCTGCCTCACCAGTGGTCAGCCAACCAGGAGGGGCCGGAAGAGCTGCTCCGCTGCAGCAGAACTGCCCTGGACCTCGCTCCATCCCTTTGCAGCTCCTAACTCCTCCCCTGGTCACTGCGGCAAAACAAGCCGCGCCCCGACCAACAGCCCCAACCAATCAGAGGCCCTGCGGGGCGGGGCGCAGTGGTCCTCTACAACCCCCAGACTCACCTGAGGAAACCCAGCACAGTCAGTCACTGACTGTGCCCGCCTGTGGCATCCACACTGCACGGACTTGCCCATGACAGAAGCTCCTGGACCATTCAGTCCGTTGCACAAGATTGCCGCGCGGCAGCCTGTGCTACCCCTGACCCCCAGCCCACAACCCCAGCAAGCAAGATGGTGTGGGGACCCCTGTCCACAGCACCTCCACAAGGCGGCCGTCTACGCAGGACCCCAGTCCCTGCACCCCGCCCAGCTCACCCCTACTGAGGGGATTGTGAACTTGCCGCAGGACACTGTGCGGGCGCCAAGGCACAGTGAGCAGCCAGCCGGGCACTCACCTCACCTCACGCCCTGGTTCTGAGCGCGGCTGTCTAGCGCGCCCACACAGCACCCGGCGCCCGGCGGCGCCACCAGCTCAGAGTGGACATCCCTGGCTCGAGACCCTCTTCCTCTGCGGCTCCCGGAGTCTGCACCGAGGGGCTGACAGCGCCTCCTTGTCAGGCTGCTCTGCAGAGGCGGGACTCCCGCCAACCAATCAGCACATGCGCTGCTCGCCCCAGGTCCTAGCCACACCCCCACCCCATGCCAATACTGCTGCGGTTGTCACAGTAACAGCTTGGCCCCAAGGTTAGGGGTTGACGTCAACCGAGCTCGCGCGAGGGGCCCTGAAAGGGGGTTGGGGGTAAGTGGTGGGGGTGCAGCCCCCCACAAAGGAGTGGGGGTGCAATGGAGAAAAGCCCACTAATGATGCTCAAATGCAAAACCACTGAAGAAAAAGCCAAATTTACATATTTCTCTAAATGAAAAAAATGCAAATCCTACAGGCAAAAACATACAATGAGATCTCAAACGGGAAGACTTTCCACCTGGGACACATAAAAGACACCAAGCTCATTTCCTTAATAAACGAAGAGCTCTTGGAAACCAACAAGATAAAGACCAAATCAAGCCAGAAAGATGGGCAAAGAGGAGGAAACTGACAATTCACAGGAAAATACAAATGCCTGGAGACCTACAAAAGAAAAACCCTGACCTGACTTCTTTGCGTAAAAAAATGCAAAACCGCAGCGCCGGTTTGCAGGAGCAGGTAGCCTCGCACACGACTGACACCTGCCAGCCTTCCACTCAGAACTCACACTGCGTGAAATCCACTGCATTTCATTCAGTAAAACAGAAAGAAATTTAACGATGATTAACGAGTAAATAAATAACCCTGTCTTTGATATAAGGAAATCTGATGTAACCTGGGGGAAAAGTGAAGTAGAACTGTATGAAACTATTAGGGATCAATGTAATGTCTCCATAGATTTAGTAAAATATGCAAGTTGTTCAAGATTGTAAGAAAGAACTCTGGTAAGTGTTTTTTCATTTGTTTGTTAAGGATAAACACAAATGCAGGTAATACTTCTGGAAAGGTATGCAAGAAATTGTTAGCTGATTATCTCCTGGGAAAAGGAATGGGGGAAGAAGCATGGAAAAGGGATTCCTCTCCCCTTCTCCTGTCTATACTGTGAATTTCCTTGGCAGAAATACATATTTCTTCTCTGGTAGTAAAATCCAATGCATTATTAAAAGTTAATTAATGTAGCTCTTGATCCAACTAACCACTTTCAAGGAACTAAAGCACAGGAAACACACAGAGATATATAAAAGACTATATACAGGGATATACACAGATCATTTTTATTGTTAAAAAATGTATTCTGCAAAAAAGAATTAAATTGTATTCTTGCAAATCCACACACTACAATTTTATACGGCCAACAAAAATATGGTATGGTTTTAAAGTTAAAGGAAAAAATTGTAATATACAGTTAATAACAAAAAGGAGTTATCTAATAGCACTTCCACCATAATAATCAAAATTAGCTTTTATATTTATACTTAAGAAGTTATCTAGCAGTGCTTGCTTGCTACACTGAGAAGGTGCAGGATTGAGGTAAGGTATGTGTTAAACTCTCCAGACTATCCATAATCTCTTTTCACCCACCAGTGCCAAATGAACATAAAATGTGAATGAAAATGCTGTATTTGAAATGCAAATATACTTTCAAAACAAATCCCCCTGCAGGTCTACAGACAGTGACCCTGTACTACTCTTACTTACCCTGTCTTTGGTTAAGTAAGGAATCTCTTTAGGTCAGAGATTTTCAAATCTGGCTACTCATTAGGCTCACCTGGAAAGCTATTAAACCATGCAGATGCCCAGGATCCCATAGAAATCTATGTTTTGGAGGTCCCCAGGGATCTGGTTAAAGATTTGGAGATGATTTTAACATATTCTAAGGATCCCATCCCTTTTCTCCTCAAAGACCTCATTTCCATCAGAAACCACATTTATGAGCTTTTGTAGCTGCCACCCCTTTTTGCAGCACACCCTTCCCCCTCCCCACCCCATGAATACTTTTTGACTGTCACCAACTCAAGATCTCACTGCATATTCTCTCTTCCTAACACGCAGGCTGTACCGGCTCCTATGTCTTCCATACTCCTGAAATTGCTTGAAATTTCAGCAATTCCCTATGTGGCTAAGAAACTTGCTCTTAATCTCATGTGATCTCTCAAGTTAACATCCTCATTAAAACAACAAACAAATAGCAAATAAATCCCACACTATCTTCTCTTCCTTTTTTTTTATTGTTTGGGATTGAGAATACAAAGAATTACATTACACTGATTGCAGTTGTTAGGGAAAGTCTCTCTTGTAATTGTGTCCCACCCACCCCCAATCTTCTCTTATCAGGTGACATTACATGGTCCCAGTTTTGCCCCTGTCAGCGTCCTTTTCTTTGAAATAGCTGGTTTCTGCTCTCCTCAAGGCTCTTGCCTCAGAACTCAGTCACAAGTCTCCCACATCATCATTTACTCCCTAGGTAGCTCCCTCACCTAGTTGCATGATTTAAATGCCACTGATATGCCAGTAGCTCCTAAATTCCAATCCTTTGCTGCAGAACTTTCCACAGAAACCCAGTCTCAAATATCTGTCTGCTTGAAAGCTGACTGTTACACTTGGATGTCTAATATGTAGGCAACTCAAAAGCATTTAAAAGAAATATTTTCCCTTTCTCCATTTCTATAAACAGACCTAGATACTGTAGCAAAAAAAAAGCTCACAATAGTTCTTAATCCTTTCTTCCTTACCACTAATATCCAATTTATCAACAAGTCCTGCTGACTCTACACCCAAGACACATCTCAATTTTGTTTCATATTTTCCCTTTCCATGGTAGTCCTAATTACCATTATTTTCTTGAGATAACTTTTTTCCACTCCAAATTCTTCCAATATTCTTCACACCACAATGAGGGTTATATCTAAAGGCAAATAAGGTATCATTTTCCAGCGTGAATGACCTCTGGACTTCTATCCCAACCACACATAAAATAAAGTCCAAAATTCCCTACCATACACAAAGTTAGCCCTCATTATCTCTTCTCTTGAAGGAGCATTAAGTTTTGGTGCTATAAAATTTCATAATTTTCCCTCATAATTAAGCTTTTCACACCTTATTTAAGAAATCCCTCCCCACACTGAGGTCATATACCTAGTAGCTGTAAAGTTTAGCGTTTTTCATTGGTTATTTTTGTCTACATTCTGTGGCAGGGATGTAATTTTTTCTCCTGACATTGTATCATGTTTCTGCACATACATGCGCCTGTTCTTGAATTATGGAGTCTGTCTCCTTTGTCCAGTTGTCTGTCTCTGTGCATTAATCATTACAGTGTTACAATATCTTGGTATGTGAAAAGGCAGCTGTCTTTATCTTTTTTTTTTATTTTAGAATATTATAGGATACACAAATGTTTTGGTTACATGGATTGCTTTTGTTCTCTTTGGGACAAAGTTATAATACCTGCTACACTGTACCTATTAGGCATGGTTTCACTCCCATCCTCTCCTCCCCTCTCCCACCTGCTTGATTACTGCTCAGTTTTACTTCCATATGTACACGAGTGCTGTTTGGTTAGTTCCAACTTAATAGTGAGTACATTTGGTGTTGGTTTTTCCACTCTTGCAATACTTCAACTAAGGAGAATCGTCTCCGGTTTCATTCAGATTGTTACAAAAGAAATTAAACCATTTTTCTAATAGCTGAGTAGTATTCAATGGTGTATATATATACCACATATTATTAATGCACCCATGAATTGATGGGCACTCGGGTTGTTTACATATCTTTGCAATTGTGAATTGTACTGCAATAATACAAGTGTCTTTTTGATGAAATGTCTTTTTTCTCTTTGGGTAAAACCCAGAAGTGGGATTGCTGGATCAAATGGTAGGTCTACTTTTAATTCTTTGAGGCTCTCCAAACTATTTTCCATAGAGTTTGTACTAGTTTGCTGTCTCACCAACAAAGTATGTATTCCTTTCTCATCACATCCATGCCAGCATACTGTTTTGGGACTTCATGATAAAAGCCATTCTCACTGGAGTTAGATGATATCTCAATGTGGCTTTGATTTCCATTTCACTGATTAGTAATGTTGAGCATTTCTTCATATATTTTTGGTCATTACTCTATCTTCTTTTGAAAAGCTTCTGTTCATATCTTTTACCCACTTTTTAATGTGGTTGATTTTTTTCTTGATTTGCTTGAGTTCTTTGTAGATTCTGGTTATTAGCCCTTTATCAGAGGTATAGCATGCAAATGTTTTCTTTCATTCTTAGGTTGCCTATTCACTCTTTTGATTGATTCCTTGGCTGTGCAGAAGCTTTTAAATTTAACCAGGTCCCATTTATTTATTTTTCTTATTACTGTGACTGCCACTGGGGTATGTTAATAAATTCTTTGCCTAGGCTGATATTCAGAAGTCTCTGCCTTCATGGGGTTTACAGCCACTGAAGAAGCCAAACAATTAAGCAACCACACAAATAATATGAACTAACAAGCAGTAAATGTGATTAAAGATACACTGTGCTATAAAGCATATAGCAGAGAGCCTGACCTATTCCAGGCACTAAGGAAAGACATCCCAGCCTTAGTTAACAATGTACACAAGGGTTATGAAGCAGACAGGAATATGGATAGATAGCTGTGTGGCTAGAATATAGAATGGCATAAGATAAAAAAAAGAGAGGGGATAGACTGGCAATCCCAGACAACCACAACCTCTACACACTTATAGGAATTCCTCCTAGCTGAGAATAGCACTCAGATCCCACCCAGGTACCTTGAAAAAAAAAAAATGGCATTATTTCCACCCATACTTTCATGTCAATGCTTCATAACATGACCAGGATGATAGGAGGAGGTCCTCTGGCTTCCACAATGCAGACCATCAAGATAGTAGAGAAAATGCATTCTTACCTGGTTTGTTTTAAAGTTCCACCACAAGATTAATCTGCAGAGAATGGAGAAAAAGATAATCATTGAGATAAAAGTAAAACATGAGTCGGAAAGCAGAAAAACAGCTGGAGATAAGACACATAGATTTTACAAATTCTAACAAAGACTAAAATGTTGAATAAATTATGGCACATACATGAAAAATAAAATTCCACAATCATAAAAAAGGATACAAAAACTCTTATGGAATGATCTTCAACATACACTGTTAAATTAAAATCCAAGGTGTTGAAGGGTGAACGCAGTATACTTCATTTATTGAATAAGGGAGGTATAGCTCAGTGATAGAGCATTGGACTGCATTTATTAAATGAGAGACGTGCATTTTGCTTCTGTATGCAAGGAATAAGTGTAGAAAGATATTCACAGAACTGATGACACTGGTTATCTATAGGAAGGGAAACTGGTAGCTAAGAGATGGGAAGTGGGAAGAAAATTTTCACATACTCTTTTTTCAATTTTGCACTGCACAAATATATTACCTCTTAAAAGTTAAAGAAAACATCAATATTCTATATTATTTTAGACTAACACATATGAAAATTTTAATGAAAATGAATACTTCCAAGGTAAATAAAAATTAACCAAAAATGACTACCAAAGGAATAGACAGGGGATAAAAGATAGGAAATGTCTTCTTACAGTGGCTCCCTGTGTGTTAAACTTTCCAACACATTTTAGTAAACCAGCACCCAACAGGCTCCATGTGATAAAACTTCTATTGAGCATTTCTTGTGTACTAGATACTATAGCAAGCATTACATTTATTTGCAGCTCATGCTCACAATTCCTTTGAGACATACGTCCTCACCAGCTCTACTTTACATATAAAGAAACTGAAGTGTAATGGTTTCATTCAAAAGTTGTGTACCTAGTAAGTGACTCCAGAGGTCAGACTTTTCAACTACCATGCTATGTAGTTCTATGCTAATAGACTAGAACTTAAAGACTAGAGAACCTTAAAGAAATGCATCATTTTCTAGAGGAATAGAAATTACTTAAAATCTCAGTTTATCTAGAAGTATCCTTCAAATGCCCAAGAAATAAATTATTCCAAATCTGCACGAACTGTTTTAGGGCATTAAAACAAACAAAAAACAAGAAAAAGCCCATAAGGCTCACCCATTCATTGAGCTGACTAAATTGGAAGGGTAGCTTTAAAGAACACATTTCTTACAAAGAAAATGTGTTACAAAAATAGCTATCTTGTATGGGGTACTCACTCTGTGCCCGGCACTGGAGTAAATGCTTTAAAAAAGATCTAGGTGCCACTTGGAAAAAGGTCTGGCAGTTCTTCCCAAGGTTAAACATAGTTACCACATGACCCAGGAATTCTACTCCTAGGTGAAATGAAAACACATGTCCAAACAAGAACTTGTAACAAATGTTCACAGCAGCATTACTCATAATGGTTGTAAAGTGAAAAGCCAAATGTCCATTGACTGATAAACTAATAAATAAAATCACATATTGATAAAGCAGAATATTACTTGACAATGAAAAAGAATAAAGCACTGATACATACTATAGCATGGATAAACTTTTTTAAATGTCCAGAATAGGTAAGTCTATAGACAGAAAGTAGATTAATGGTGTCTAGGGTAGGGATGGAATGGCATGGGGAGTGAGGGTTTTTTAGGGGAATGAAAATTACATCGACTGCGGTAATGGTTGTACAATACTGTTATATTAAACACAAACTGTACGCTTTAAATGGGTGAACGGTACAGTATATGAATATCTTATTAATGCTGTTATTAAAAATATATATCTCAATATCTTAATTAAACAAACTATTAATAATATACTTGCTTTATACATGAGAAATATTCAGCTCAGAGAGGACATTATCTACTCATGGTCACAATAAATTAGTTGAGAAAACCAGGATTCACATCTGGGTCTTTCTGCTTACTACCTCCCAACACAATCCCATGAAAATCTTCAAGAAATCCCCTGGGTTTTGTTGATGGTGGTTTTTGTTTTTGAGAAAACACAAACCGAGGACTAAAAGATAAATGAAGGCAGCCTAAGAATAAATAATTCCTATTAGGTAGAGAATCCCAAATCCAAAAAATATACAAAATCCAAAACACTTCTGATGTTAAGCATTTTGGATACTCAACTATACTATTAAGCATTTCAAACCTAGCATAAGACAGAAGGCTGCCCATATTAGAAGGTAGAAAAATGGCTTTCAATCTCAAACAGTCTTACTTGAAGAGTGCCCAGAGAATAATAAAAATAATAGGTATCATTTATTAAACTTTTATACTCAGCAAGGCCAGATACCAAGCACTTTTTTTTTTTCAGACAGAGTTTCACCTGGTCACTCTCAGTAGAACGCTGTGGCATCTTAGCGCACAACAACCTCAAACTCTTGGGCTCAAGTGATTCTCTTGCCTCAGCCTCCTAAGTAGCTTAGGACTACAGATGCCTACCACAACACCGGGCTATTTTTAGAGACTGGATCTCATTCTTGCTCAGGCTAGTCTTGAACTCCTGAGCTCAGGCAATCCACAGGCCTCAGCCTCCCAGAGTGGCATGATTTCAGAGGTAAACCACCAATCCAAGCCTTCCCTTCCCCCCACCCCACCCCGCACACGAAGCATTTTAGGTGAATTAGTATGTTTAATTATCATAACAACTCTATGAGAGATGCTATTATTATCTGGTTTTATAAATGATAGACAAGCCTTGAGCAGTTAGTAGCTCTTCCCAGGTACAGGCTAATGGATAGCAGAACTAGAAATCAAACCCAAATCTGTCAGACTCCTGAGCACGAACTCTCAACTACTACTATGTATATTTCTAGGCTATTACATTTGAAAGTCATAATGAAATGGATTATCCTTGAAAGGTAGGCAGATAATAAAGATTTGGCAGATGTCAAGGGAGTACTTTCCTCAAAATGTGCTCTAAGCCCTTGTCAGTTATGGACAACTTTCTTCACACTTCGAAATAACAAATAATTCCTAAGCTTTACAAATTGTACCAATTCAGTGAAAAGAAACAAGTCTTTCATTTGAACAACATAGCATAGGGATTTGGATTTTCAACCCCAAATATTTTCAAATAATAACAGCTAGCATTAATAGAGAATTTGTAAGTGCCAGGAATGTTTCTAAGCACTTTATAATTATTACCTTATTTAATCTTCATGACAACTGTCTAAGGTAAGTACTATAAATAGGAAAGGAAGGCACAGACAGCGAGGATGCTGGATATCAAATCATTGCTGGTAAGTGGCCAGTATTAAAACACAGGTCACCTAGCTCTACCCTCTAGCACCTATTTGATTACCTCTTAAATAATGTGATATAGCTAACATGTGATCCACTGGCCTCCCAGCACTGTGCCAAACTCTTTATATGTACTATCACAGCCTAACAATGTAAGAGTAGATATGTTCACTGCCTCTTTGTTAGATGAAGAACATGAGGTTCAGAATGTAGTAACTTCCCCCAAATATAACAAATTAATACAGATCAGAACCAAGATTTAAATTCATATATTCCTTACTCCAGATCACACCAATAGTCACTATATCATGAACTTCTTTGGCAGAGTCAGCAAACCACAGCCTGTAAGCCAAATCGTGTCTGCTCTCTGTTCTTATACAATCCACACAGCCCACGTATAAAATGGTTGACTCAAAAATGGTTAAATGGTTGGAAAAACAAATCAAAAGAATACTTTGATTGGATTAAAGGTGGCGGCTGAGTAACAGCTTCCCTGCAACTGGGCACAGCGAGTATGGGAAGACAAGACTCCAGACATCTCTGGCCGGTGGGATCTGCCTATGATCATCCCTTTGAGGATACAGGGAGCCAGCAAGGGACTTCTGGACCCCAGGAGGAGGACAAAAACAGTGGAAAGTGGGCAAGTGGCTGTGTGTGTTCGATTGACCTAATCACGCCGACAACTGTGAGTACAAGCAGCAGTGAGACTGCAAACTGGAAAGGCCTTACCTGTGAACTTTTTTGGCGTTCTTGGACTTGGCGCTCAGTTGAGCTGCCTCAGGGAGAGCTTGAGCAAAAGTGTGGAGAACTTTGGGCATTGTCTGGGGCCCCAAAATGAGCCACTGAGCTGGGCTCAGTGAAAGCCATTGTGTGAAAAAACTGCTCCAGCAA
>CAUYPK010058179.1:0-29736 GCA_963574355.1 Loris lydekkerianus | reverse complement strand
GTGAAACCATGCAAAGTCAAGTTGATCTCTAGAAGGGCAGGTGCTCTCTGGCATCTGGGAGCTTTAGGGTCTCACCCCTGTATCCTCCAGCTGCTCAGTGGGGTGAGAGCAGTCTGTGTTGCCTGCTGGCACAGGAGTCTCACCCCTGTGAGATACATAAAAATTAATTTTAATTATTTTATTTAAGCTAACCTATCCAAAATATTAGTTTAACACAAGGAGTGTAAAAAAATGAGATATTTTACATTCTTTTTTTCAGACTAAGTCTTTGAAAGCTGGTATGTATGTCACAGTGAGAGCACGTCTTGGCTCAAACTAGTCATATTTCACCTGCTTGGTGAATTTAAAGTTGAGTACTACTCTCTTGATAAGTATTTTTCTACTTTTTGCCTGTGTATGTGCATTTGTGTGAATTGCAGGTGGAGATACAAGATCATAGGGTGCATTAGAAGTAAGTTATCACTCTCTCTGTATGTGTAAGACATACAGTGAATACATATAGTGAAAAAAATAAACATTTTAAATTTTTGTGTATTAGATGCTCATAAGCCAACCTGCTTTGAGTCTATGCATTAGGAGCTAAAAATTGTCCTAGAAGAAAGTATATATATATATATATATATATATATATATATATATACACACACACACACACACACACACACACACACACACATATATATATACACTTATACAGTGGTAGGCAAATTTTCCCCAAATATCCAGCAAGGATGACTATGAGACCAGTAAGAATAATAGAACAGAATACAGCAACCACCTTCTAAACACAAAGATTAAATTATCAAGACAGAGAGAGAGAGAGAGAGAGAGAGAGAGAGAGAGAGCGAGCGAGCGAGCGCATTGCTCTGAGTGGCAGGAATGGGAAGCGTGGGGGATGGGGTTTCTGAACTGTGAAAATCCAGGGATGCCCAGGCCAGCTCTGTTCAATAAAAATACATATTATGTGAGTCTCATATGTAATTTCAAATTTTCTTAGTGGCCACTTCTTAAAAAGCTAAAAGAGATACATAAAAATTAATTTTAATTATTTTATTTAAGCTAACCTATCCAAAATATTAGTTTAACACAAGGAGTGTAAAAAATGAGATATTTTACATTCTTTTTTTCAGACTAAGTCTTTGAAAGCTGGTATGTATGTCACAGTGAGAGCATGTCTTGGCTCAAACTAGTCATGTTTCACCTGCTTGGTGGCTCCTCATGGCCAGTGGCCCCCATACCAGAAAGCAAAGACCTAAATTAACCCTTAGGAGTGCACATTGACTGCATCTGGCAGAGCATGCACGTCTTGCTTCCTGGATGTCCAGAGTGGCAGGAGTGGAAGGAGGGATAGAGGGTAACCGTGCTTAGGAGTTACGCAGAGAGATATGGAGTGCCCTAAGGTTAGGGACTCCTCCACCCATCCCGACTTCACATCATTGTACTCTTGGACATGTCAGCCTTCATCTCAGATGCTCCCAGAGAGTCTGTGGCTCCCAGGCACAGTCACTTTTATTGAGGCACGACTATAAAGCTTGCACGTTGGCAGGTGGGCCTGGCCATCCTTCCGGCATCAGCTCTGCAGCACAGTGCTCTGACACTCTCCTTGCTGTCCTCCTCCTACCATGATAAAAACTTTCTATATGGGGGAAAACATAGTGTTGAGAATGAAGGCAACTTCTGGTTCTGGCAGTGAATGTAGAATACAAGGTCTGACAATTAAGTTCACAAACTCATCCTGGGAAAAATGCTTGGAAGGGTGAACTTAGGCACTGGCATCAGTGCACAGCTTCCCAAGGGGAGTATTTCAAAGGTGACCATAGTGATGTTAAGTAATGAGGTATGTAGCACTTTTTCTACGATGAGTTCATAAACGTAATAGTCTGATCTTGTATATGTTATATATTCTATGTACATTCTTTGTGCTAAGATATCCATTTTACAGGAAAAACTGTGTTATAAGTGTGTTCGCAGATTTAGGGATTCAAGAACATAGCTGCTGCGCACTCAGTTTTTACCCTCTGTTTTGCAGAAAAGTGTCTTCTTGAATCTGCTGTGGACAGCATCGAACCTCCTTTGGTAATAATCTCTGGATTTTATTTTCAGAACCAGCCCTGTCCACTGCAAGGCAAGGTTGACCATCATTTTCTTGGGACTGAAGTTTTAGGGGAGTGATGTAAGAATGGAAAACAATTGGAGTCATTTCAGTCAGAAGAGTGCCTTGAGGTCCTATCTGATGCCTTCCTGATGCCCATTTTGAAGTCCAGTTATCCAGCTTTTCTTTCTATTCCCTGAGTTTTTTCATGTCCTTCCAATAGATTTCATTCCCTGCTACCCTCCCCTCACCCTGCCCCAAGTTAGCTGGAATCTGTTTTTGTTTTGTCTCAACCAAATGCAAATGATGTACATTCTGAGCAGCAGGTGGGGTGTGATAGGCTTGTGCTTTGTTGTCTGAGGGAGCAGGAAAAGGAAAATGGGGAGGGTTAAGTGCTCAAACCAGAGATCCCTCCCAACCTCTAGTGGTGGCCAGGGGGTAGAAGCCTCACTGTTTGCAAAGCACTTTCTCATCTCCTCTCTCTTCCCGGCCCTCTTCATACTTTGGATTCTGCTTTCTGTTCTTGGAGGAGAAGTTAGAGGGATGCTGGCCATGAGGCTGCGTGTCTTTCATCTCATCTTTTAGAGTCCTAGGACCTTTTCTGAAGAATTAAAAGGGACCTTAGAGAGATCCCCTCCTCTCTCACTTCTTTCCTATGGTCTCAGCTCCTGATAAGGATAGTATATTGTGGTGGAAATTTGGATCGAGCTGGGGCTTGCTCTTTGGTATTTGATACACATCCTTGTTGCTCACTGTGTGGTCCTGGGATCAGCAGCATCAGTGCCAGCTTCTCAGAAATGCATACTTTCTCAGGGCCCTGGACCTACAGACTCAGAATCCCCATCTTACCAGTGTCCCTGGGTTAGTCTATGCACGCCCAAGTTTCAGAAGCGCTGTGTACACCTGCTGCACTCCTGCTAATCTGTGTTCCTGAAGGAATCAGTAGTTCACTATGTGAAGGTCCAGCTTTCAGTCCTGCTGCTGGCTGTGTCCCTGCTGCAGCTCTTTCATTTTAAATCACTTTTGAGGATGATCCCTGCTGATTGTGAAATTGGATTTCTTTGTCTTTTTAGTAAAACCACCTCTGTGTAGACCTAAGGACTTTATAGCTAATTAATTATAGAGCTGGCCTCCTGTTGCTAAGGGGAAAAAAAGTGCTCATAGTAATTGATGAGTTTTATTGCCCTATCCTTGATCCTTTTTCACCAACATCCATACTCAGATTTTATTTTTTATTACATATTAAGAGGTGAATTCATCAATTTGTTTCTCAAGATGCAACAGCTGTTTGTGTGTTCTGATGTGATTCTATGTCCCTCGTGGGTGTAAATGACTTGCTCCTGCTTCCAACAGTCTAGTTGGGGATATTTTATCACCCCTAATTCTTGCATTTTATAGGAGAGAAAAGCAGCCTCCAGAGACATGTGGGTACTTTTTGATCTCAGGACCTGGCCTAGGCAAAAGGGCCAGGAGAGGTTGAGGTCACAATGGTGGTCTGGGGCTAGCTATCTGCAGAGCAGGCAGATACCATGGTGGGGGGTCTGTCCACAGGTGGAGAGGACCACATGTGGTGTTACATCTTGGGCCTCAGGTCTGGGATTCAGGGTCATGCATAATCAGGATCAGAGAGGCATAATGAAAGCAGAGAGAGAAATGAGAGAGCATACAACTTACTGCAGGCCTAGCATTCATAGCGTTTTAAGTTTTAACAAGCACTCCATGAGGTAGATTTGATGACTGTTATTCTGTACATATGGAAGATGAAACTAATGGAGGTTATAAAATTCACCTCAGATCACACAGTTAGCAGAGTGGGCATTCAGGCTCAGGGCCAGTGGTCCCAGTGCCCACCTGTTTTGTCCTGTGCCCTGCTGGCTACCTAATATTCTGTCCCTTCTGATTGAGCTCAGGCTTGGTAGCAGTGATGGTGGAGCTGTACCCTTGAGGGAGATGACATGGTCCCAGTGGGAAGAGAGGAGGTATACAGAAGCTGGGAATGAAACAGAACTGATAGGGCTGATCAAAGTCATACACTAAGAATTGTTGGCACTGATGGAATCCAGATACTTGGGTTTTGATTCTGGACTCGCTCTTGTACCATGATGCTGGGGGAGTGTTATCATCTGCACCATTCGAGGGGTACTGAGCTCTGATGGCAGGAATGACTGTAGGGCTCAGCTTGAGGAGAGACTCATGGTTAGAGTGATGAAAGGTTGGAGAGAGAGAGAGGCTTGGTGGGACCCTACACAAGGAGAGGCAGTCTCCATTGAAGTGAAATAGCACACTCTTATAAACCAGGAATTGAGAGGCTGCCCCTTTGGGTGTCCCTAGGGTAGGGCTGGTAGTGACTGCTCAGATTAGAAGTCAGCAAGTGAGATAATTTCCAGCTGCTGCTGTTCTCTGGTCTCACAAGACTGAACCTTTGGGTGACTCTGACAGCCAAGCCCCAGACCATGTCTGGTGTGTACCAACCACCCCAGAGCACAGGATCCCCTCCCAACTGCCATTTCTGGGCCTTCACTGCCTCGCCACAGCCCTGAGCATTTCTCCTGAACTTCCTGTCTGCCTACAGTCTCACAGATGCAGCTGGTTCCATCCGGGGTCATGTGGAAGCGGTCCTGTGGGATAGGTGGGAGCTGGCTGTGCTCTCCACCCACATGTGGGTCATCTGGGCCTCACCACTCCCATTGGGCCCTGAAGCCAGAGGAGCTGAGGCCTTCTATCCAAGTCAGCTTATTTGAAGGTCAAGGTGACCCAAAGGGGCTGATGGCCAAGACTCTTAATTTTTTTTTTCACTTTCCAAAAAATCCACACAAATGATGGCTTCAGGACATCATGTTCCAGAAAAAAACTGGGGAGGGGAACAAAGTCTTCCTTGGTCAGGGAGATGGAGGAATAAAAAGTGTACCAGGAGTGGTCTTCAGGTCTTCAGAACGGGCATCACCACAGTCAGAACACTACGTGCACCTGGCAGGGGCTGGAAAAAGGGACCAAACAAATGTCCCTGGGGTGGGGTGGGGGGCACTAAGTCAATGCTAATACTGGAAAGTTTCCAACATGTGGGCCTGGAAAATATTCTCACTGTAAAACAGAGTTTCTGGGCAGCTGCCATTCCTTCACTGCTCTAGAGGGCAAAGACTGAGGCCACTAGATTTTGTCCGCTCTGACTGGTCTTGGCTCTTCACCATGTCCTGTCCTAATAAGTAATAGGTTCTTTTTGTGTTTAGACAATTGTGAAAACACAACAACTTTGTGTTAGAACAGTATATGGCATTGGTTCGGAGGTAGTGCAGTTATGCAAAAGATGTGAAGAGGTTTTTCCAGATGAGGGCTCAGGACCCTGAGTACTCAGCTTTGAGCCTCTTTCCTGGCTCTGCTTTGCCTCCCTGCCGTGTGCTCCTGAAGGGACTTAGGCCTGTGACGTCTCATGGAGGAGACAGGCAGAGTGCTAAAGTCCAGGGAAAGAAGAAATTTTTCCCACGAAGCTGTACTAGCTCTAACCATTGGATTTTTAGAGCTATTCTCTGACACTGATTCCTGAGAGGTGCCCTCTCGTGTCCTGTGTCTCCTGGGACCCCTTATCTGCTGTCTTCTGATTGAGTTTGGCCATTGAGAACAGTAGAAGCAGGAGATGAGAGAAATGTCAGGGTGTTTTTTTCCTGCTTCTGAGACAGACAGTATCCGTGGTCCTCCTAAGTACATATGGTTTTACCAGGGGGTCCATTCCCCGCCACCCCTCCCCATACTCAGTCTGGGTCCTGTACTGCTGTTTGGTTCTTTTAACTGTCTTAAGACGTAAGAGTCTGACGCCACTGTTACTAGGCTTTAGGTGTCCCTGCTTTATAAATATTTCCATGGATAAAATCTTTTCATTTGGATCATCTGTGGGGCTCTGTTTCCCTGCGAGCTCCTGATGGAGCACCTTGGTGAAATGACCTGGGTTTTTAGGTTGGAGAGATCTGAGAAATGAATGTTCTTTTTAGAGTCTGACCCACAGGGACACCCCTTTTCCAGGCTGGCTCCTTGGTCATAAGGAGTCTCCTGGAGAAGTAGATGTTGCACTCTTTGTATCGCTCCTGTTCTGGTTTGCTCCTGACTATTGAGTTTGTCTACAGGTGGTCTTTGTGCACATTGGCTATCTGCATGGGGGGGGGGGGGCACAGTGCAAAGGGGTGAGTTGTGACGAGAGAATTTGAAAGCTCAGGGCACATGGTTATAGCCAGAAGTACAGGTCAGTGAGCTCTGCAGAGGCAGGGGCGTGGGAAGATGGGGCTGGAGACTGGGAAGGGATCCAGCCTACCTACAGGCAATTGGGATAGATGTTGAGGTGAGGGTGGAAGTCCAAGCAAGAAGCCCCCTCAGGCTCTGCTGCAGAGGCCACCCCTTACTAGGGCAGCCCAGCCTGGCAGGTGGGTACAAAGGCCTGGCCATTTTGACCCCATGTAGGGTGCTTGAATTGGCTATACTTTCTGATGGACTGGACAGTGCTTTGTTTGATTCTGTACAATCCTGCAGCCTGCCCCTTTCCTTCAAGTACTGGCCTCTGAGAAACACCTTGCATTCACACTGCGTCTCCCGTCTCTGCTTCCTGAGAAGCCGACCTATGGGGGTAAGTTTAGAAGGACTCACAGCAAGAGCCGCAAAGGATTTTTGGATTTATTTTATGGATTTTGTGTTGCAAGGAGCTTTCATATTTTCTTTGAGTAGAGGCAGAGGAAGTCCAGGAGGCAGAAGAAGTCCAGGGGGCAGATCTGGCCACCACCCATCAGCTAGAGCTGTGTTCAGTCACACTATGGACAAACACGTGGAGGATTATTAGGATTATTTGGGACTCATTGGAGAAACAGGGACAAACAGAAGGAACATCCAGGAGGTGAAGTAGGCATTGTCCTTATTCTCATTTTACAAAGGAGGAAACTGAAGTTCTGTTCCAAGATGAATTTGAATGATCTGTATAGCTGATGGTAAGGGGAGATGATTTTTCACATGAATTTGAAAAATGGTTCTGAAGAAGTGTATATATTCCTTAGGGTTATGAGTGAGGACCAAGCACGTTGGTGAAATGACCTGGGTTTTTAGGTTGGAGAGGTTGGAGAGATCTGAGAAATGAATGTTTTTTTTTTAGAGTCTGACCCTTTTTTAGAGTCTGACCCACAGGGACACCCCTTGTCAGCAGTTCCTGTCCTGACATCCTGGTACCTACACACCCTCATGGGACTCAAACTGTGCCCTCCTCTCACACCTTGCCACTACTGGAAACTTTATGTCCAATCTCAATTCTTCTTGCATGTATTCCTTCCTGCTCCCTTGCGAGTGTCTCAGTTCTATCCTGGTGCTACTACTGAAGCAATAGGAATAGGAAGCATTTAAAATATGACCCCCTCCCAAGTGGGTGAATGCTGAGAGATGGTATCTAAATCATATTACAATGGTCAAAGTAAATCAGGAATTTGAGCCAGTGCTGTAGAAATGACCAGTAAAGAACTTCCAGGCACACCAGACCAAGGTTCATTTATGACGTCAGAATTGTCATAGAGTTGTGCTGATCTGACTTGTCCTTTCAACAAAACTGGAAGAGTTAAGGACAAGACTGGAGAGACAGGGTAATCTCTGCATCCCTTCCTACATCCTAAACCTCTTGACAAGATGCTCTGCCATCCTTTGGCGCATTAATTGGCATTGATTTTCCCCGCGACAAATAACCTAAATATGGTGATGGCCTGTTTTTAATGATTTCATGTGATTGCTGAAACAGGCCAAGTTTTGCGAATCAAAAAAATTCAAGAGAAATGCAAAATTTTATTGAGATGTTGGGGAGAAACAGCCAACATATACATTCCTCATTTCGTCGTGACTGGCATTTTGTCCACACCCCATAGGCTCTCCTCTGGCTTTGTTCTGTTGCGTTCTCCTTGGCAGTCCCCCTTCTGTTCTCTTGCTGCTGCCTGGTGCTGTTTGAGGTCCACCAGGGCAGAGCCCACTGGTGGGTCACAAGTGGGAGCGGTAATTGCGATTGGCTGTGGAAAGACAGGTTCGCAACAGGGACGCGCGTTAGAAAACACCTATCCATAAATAGCCTGGCCCCGGTCTGAACTTAGTCCCTGGCAAGAATCTCAGGCTGAGATTTCGGGGTTGTAGGAGGGCTGCCTCCAGGAGGTGCGTGCCCGGGGCAACGTGCCCCTGTTTGCCCACTCTCTACCTCATCCCTCACTCACCATCATCGCCCCTTTTCCTACTTTTCAGGCTGCCCTTCCGGTACTTTCTCTTGCTGCCACCTCTCTTGACTCCCTTGTGAGGAGATCGGTTCTTGCCCCTCCTCATGCCATGACTCTTAAATTTGCGGCTGGTCGTCATTGTAATTTCTGCCAAAATGAGGGGCTTTGCAGGGCCCGGAGGCCAGGAGTCAGGGTATTTAAGGCCTTGGCCATTGTGAGGGTGAAGGGTGTGGTCCAGCAGGTGGGTAGGGCCCTATTGTGCTGTCACTGGCCTTTGCTACACCTTGGTCATATATGTGAAATAGCCCTTCATGGCAGCTCAAGGCCTGCATTTGAGTTTGAGGTCCTTTTATGTGAAGTGAGGCTTTCCAGACAGGTGCTCTGGAGCAACTAACATCTAAGCCCTGTGCCAGGCATTGAGGGAGTCCAAGAAACCACCAAACTTTGTCTCCTGCCTGTAGGACATTTGATCATCAAATGTGTTCATGAGTGTTCAGTCTCCCACAGCATCCAGAGGTGACAATGTATTTCTATAAGGACTTGACCCTAGGAAATCCAATACAATATGATCACAACAGAAATACTACTTCTCTTTCATCTAACTCAGGGTTTCTCAATTTCAGACTCCCTCCATGCCTGACGCCATGGACTGAGCAACTTTCAGTGGGTTCTGTGTCTCCTAGGATGTTGGCAGCACCCTTGGCTTCTATGTCTTAGATGCCCCCACAGCTGTGACAACCCAAAACATTTCTAGACATTGCTACCTATCCCTTTGTGACTCTGGGGGAGTGTGGGGGCAAAATCACACTGAGAACATTGACCTAGCCATTTTTAAAAATTCAGCCGTAGATATTGATGATAGTTTGTGCCATGTACTTGTGTGGTGGGAAAATAGTGTATAATAACAGGTATAGGTACTGTGCTCATGGAAGTTTCTGCCCCGCAGGGAACAAAGCTGTTAATCAGGTGTCTACTACCTACACATCAATGAATATGTATTTGGAGGCTCATTTTGGCTTGAGGGAGGCAGAGAGAGCCTCCTAACATGTGGCAGGATAAGATTAAAGAGAGAAGCAGATTAAAGCACACTCATATACCTTGGGAAGCCTTAAAAAGTGTCAAGGGAATGGTACCATGAGATCAGGGGGCAATGGCTAGATTGGGAGGATTGTGTGAGTAGCAGTGGATCAGTAGAGAAGATTTCATAATAGCTTTGATCTGGGCCAGAGAGGTTGTTGGCTGAGATAGAGAGGAAACTTGGGAATTGATTTGGGGACAAAGCAGATAGATTTAAAGGTGTGCTCCTGCTTTTCTGTTAAAGCAGCTATGGTAGGTGCTGTTACCACCCAGAGGGACAAAGAGCAGGCTTGGTGATCATGCATTTAGTATATGGTCTGAAGAGCCTTTGAAGGTTCCATATAGAGGAACTAAGTGATTGTTGAATGTCTGGGTCTGGAGGTCTTGTCATGCCTTTTCCTTTTCCTTATTTAGACCTCATATGGGATGCTTTGAAACACATTTAAGCAGAACTGTCCTTCCTTCTTGCTCCACTGGCATTATCCTCATTTGAGAACTGAGCACCTTGCATGCAGGAGGTTGTTAGCAAAGGCTGGTCGACTGTAAGAGAGAATGTCATTCAAGCCGCACTCCCTGTATTTCTGATGTCTGTAGATAAGATGACAAATCATGTTTTGAAACCTAGGTTCCTTCAGTGGCCACCATAAATGACAATTTTCATTTTTCTGTTTCCTGGCAGGTCTCTCTGGAGACAAATGAGAAACTCTGGCAAACAGGCTGCTGATTTGCCTCTGTGTGTCAGGACCCCTCTGTTCACTCCAGCCCAGCTGGAGTGGGGAGCCCATAGCAGGGGTGTCTGTGAACATAGGAATTGAGAATATTCAGGGTCCAGCACTGAATATTCCCTAGCTGTTAAATAGTCCTCCACAAGATGGATGCCCAATACACATTTGTGGAATACATTTACTTAATAAATAAAAATTCCTTTTATTTTTTGAATTATCCTATTCCTCCCCATTTTGTCCCACATCTCTGAGGGAGCCTTCCCCAACTCATCAAATTTTCATTGCCCTTTGAAATTTCCTCAAAGTCCATGGTCCCTGTGGGTTGGTTGAAGACAGCCAACCCTAATTTTGTGAAACCCTGTCTTGTGTCTGAATTGCCATGTCCTGTGTGTTAGGCTGGTCTAGCCAGGATGTGTTTTGGGCTTTAGCTCCTTTATTTCATACATAAGCAGGTTGACCTAGGGATCTTCAAGCTGACCTGACTTTGGGATCATCTCCTTGCAGTTAGGGACCACATCTTTTATTTCTACTGCTTTTTCCATGGGGACTAGCATCATCTGCAGTGGGTGGTTGGTAAATATTGGTTCAGTCTAGCTGCTTTGGTATGTCATGAGGATAGGCAGTCCAACACTCTCAGAGTCACTTTGAACAAGTGGGAGCTTTTCTAGGTGGGGAAAGGAGAAAAGGACGTTGTCTCCAGAGCAGGCCCCCTGGGCCTTCGTGCTGCCCTTCTACGTCTGACTCTGCAGCTAAAATTTTTACAGGAGAAGTGGCCTCTTTGATTTGAGAGGCATTTCTGGATGGTCCTAATGACTGGATACTATTTCTCTCTTGAATGCTTCCCACCCCCAAAAGACCTGTTCTGCCAAGGAGAAGCTGAGCTCACAGGGAAGAAGGGAGCCAGACTTGAGAAGTGATGAAGAAACAAACAAAAAAGCTCCCTCTGCATAGGGTTGAGGGAGCAGCTCTGGCTCCACACACCTGTGCTGAGAAACTGGAGCAGCAGAAAACCCAGTAGTGGCAGTGGCAGCCATGGGGGTTCACAGGCCAGTCACAGTGGGGCTGGTGGGGATGTTTTGGGTTGGCTGGTGTGTCATACCTCCTGAAGTGAGGGCAGAGCAGGGTAGATCATTGGCCATGCTGCCTGTCTCTGTTTCTCTTTCCACGGCTGCCTCAGCATCGCCTGAGGCAAGAACCGTTTAGATAGAGCAGTGAGCTCACTTCTGACCTTCTCAGGGCCCAGAGTGAGCTCTTCCTTGAGAAGAGTTAACCCAGTCTGCTGGCTGCCTGGTCCTTCCCCTTTGTTCCTGCTATCTTTGCACAGAGAGGACACATGATCTACTTCAAGTAACTCAGCACGGCAGCATCAGGGACAGCCCAACAGACCTTACATTCTATCTTCCATGGGGGAACCCAGCTTTTGTTCCTCCTGATGGAAAAAAAGTGGCACGTGGAGAGAGAGAACTAAATTCTTGGCCTTCTTAGAAAAGGAGCTATCAGGCCCCTTTCTCTTGGAGCTAAGTGGACAGGCAGATGGACAGAATGGGTCTTTACCTCCTAGAAGATGGCCAAGGCAGCAGCACAGGGAAGGCTGTGGAGGCCTGTCTCTTGCTGGCCCCATTCCTAGATCTGGAAGGGCAGGCTTAGGGTGTTACTGTTTTGGAAGAGTCTCTAGTTGGATTCCATGACCTCTCTTCAAACTCATTCCATTAATTTTCCTGGGAAGTCCAAGACTCAGGGCTTACTAAGAGGGAACATGGAAAGATGCTGGCAGTTCTTACACATGTCAATGACTCAGTCTGAACCCCTCTCTGACATCTCTCTAGATGTTGGCCTTAGCTGGGAAATGTGGACCTTCCCCTGTGCCATGCACAGCCTGTCTTCTCTCTACTGTTGTGGCTGCTATTGTCCAAACAGGCCTGGAGGCTCAGGGGCAGCCTGGAGGAGGTGGTGGCTGCTGGGGGAGGTGCCTCACCAAGGCATGGAGCTCTCAGAGCTCAGAACATAGCTAGTGTCTTTATTAGGGAATAAAGAGGGACCAGAGATCAAGGCCAAAGGGTGGCTTTCAGAGAAAAGGGGAGGAAGGACATCAACCCCACTTGCCACTCCGCACCCAGTTCTGGGAAACACAGGAAGCATTTAGCTGTAAGGAACCTTGGAGACATATATGGCCTTCTGGGTCCTTGAGTGTGGTCTTTCGACTGTATCCAAATTTGAGAGAACAAATCTTTTTAATAAAGGGGTTTGCTCTGTGAAGTTTGGATTTGGTTGGGGGGCCGCACTTGGGGGTCTGGATGTCACATGTGGCTTTGAGGCAACAGGCTCCCCACTCCACTCCTGGCTGGGGTCTGCTTGAAGATTTGTTGGTGTTTGTTCCACTTTCCTGCCAGGCTTCTTTCTCTCCCACCCCTTCTATGGCATTTCCAAATTCCTTCAACAATTCCTGTTTCTTGAAGAACAGAGTGGTTGGGATGCTTAAAGGTGGGGACTCATCACAAAAGCAGTGGTGTGTTTGGGGGGGTTTCAGGGGCCACCTGTCCTGCTGCTTTGGGTGCCAAGAGGCCTGGCTAAGGGGCTGCCCCAGGCACAGAAGAGGGAGGAAGGGACACAGACTGCAGATACCAAGCCAAGCACTGCCCACTGCACCACACTGCTTTCCTTCCTTGGCTTACAAAGAAATCTGGCCTTGACTCTCCATCTAGAGAAGGGATCTAGTATTGGAGGGTGAGTGAGAACTCAGGGAAAGGAGTCAGCTACTCTTCGAGGCAGAGTGAGAATTTGGGAGTCCTCTGGACAAACTTGAAGTTTTCACTTTGAGATAATTTGAATGTTCATTTGCTTTTAGTTATTTTTGGACTTCTGAGAAATTATTTGGCTATTTCTATTCCTTTTGTCTTCCTAAGTTACGATGAACAACAAGCCCACACTGTGAAGCAGTACACAAAGCAAATCCAAATGTCTGCTTTCGTGTTAACCACTCCCCTGCCTTCATTAACCTTAATTCCCACCATAGCAGTGACAAAGTGTCCCTTTCTAAATACTCTGGAAATATAGCTCCCTTTAGGTGTAAGATAGAAGTGTGGCTGCCACATAGGATGTTAGAAAGGGGTGTTACAGTATGAAAACATTACATATTAAATTGTTTGACTTCACAAACATTATTTTTGGGGATAATGTCTCTTAACCATCTTCCAGCTGGAGTAAGGAGCTTTGAACTGGAGGGTGACTAGAGAACAATTTGATAAATAGGCCTGGGAATGAAGGGTAACTTAGCCAAAGTCATAAACTTGACAGAGCCAGATCTCACGCCCAGATTCCCTAATTCCCAGCCTAGGCTTCCTGCCACGGTGCCACGATGTGCTGCTATGGAAATTCCAGCCACCCACCACACTTTTTTTGCCCCTGTGCATTTTCTCTGTTTTTCCCCTTCGTGTTCTAAGAGCCATGTGCCTGGGTGCTTGCCCTTTAGAAATCATCCTATCTGCCAACGGCTACAATTTCACTGAGTCTGAGGACACCTAGCCCTTTGAAAAGGGAAAGGGTTGCCACCAAGAGGGACAAAGTACCAGAAGAAAAACTGAAGTTACTGCATGAAATCAATGCCTTAATATTACTGATGATTTCAAAGTGTTGTGACCATTGTGCTGGTAAAGCCCACAGAACAGAGGGAATCTTTCTGACTCTGTTGAGCAAAGATGGGTGAAGAGAGACCATCTCATCGACTTTGTCTCTGGCATGGTTTGGCAAACCTTTGTTTCCTAGTCTTAGTGGTGATCAGTGGAGGGTGAGGAAAAAGAGAAAGGTTGAAAGAATAAATGCCCTTTATGTTCTGAGACTCTTGAATGATGGGGTTCATTCAAGACAATGTCTCTGCCTCTGTGGTTGCTCTGTTCTTCTGGAAGAACTCTCATACTTGGAGATCTCAAAAAGTAGGTTTGGTTGTATTTATACTACAGACAAAAAACAGAGTAACTTTTTGCTGCTGTTTTCTAGGGCTGGAATTATGATCCAAAGCATAGAGGTGGAAAATACTTCACCCTTCACACACCCCAGTGCTGGGAGAGCAGAGAAATCCCCAAAGCAAAGCCTTCACTTTTAGTAAGAACGAAAGAAAGACACAGATGCTTTTGAGTATTGCAGTGATCAGATTTTATTGGTCAAGAAATTTCTGCTGCTGGGCAGCTTTATTTTTTCTGGGAAAAAATGTGGAAGGTGATGCCACGGAGATGTTCCTGGGATTCTGATAAGAAATGTGCCAGCACGTGGAAATATTTGTTCTCTTGTACTGTCCTATGAGAGTGATGGTGGCATTGTCTTAGCACTGCAAGGAAGCAAATACAAAATTGAGGGTAAAAAAGTCCCTGTTTTGAGAGGGAGAGTCTCAAGAGTTTCTTTGGCTGGGCACACCAGGCCAACTTGACATTGTCCAGACTTTCCTCTGTGATGTTGTCACCCTGTCAGCTATGATTTGGTTTAGATTACTTGCTACTGCCTGTGACATCTACTCTGGGTAAAACAGTCATGTCGCCCCAGAACCAGCTATGTTCTGCAAAATGAACACTCTGGCCCCTTGCTAAAACATTACTAATAATTTTAAGATAGTGACAGAAAAGCATAAGGCTGGGGTTAGGGTGGCCAAGGAAGTAAAAGTGAGCACAGAGATGTTTGTGACACACAGATCCCACTCTGTAAAGCCTGCCCTGCCTCTCCCTCCTCACTTAAGACACTTCTTACAGTAAACACCCAGATGAGAGACTAAAAAATCCCTACCTCATTTATCTTCGTAGTGCTGGGAAGCTGGTCAGATGTCTTGTTCATGATAGGGAGTTGATGGATGCCCGTCAATGGCTTGCTTCTCCCGAGCCTGTGCCATGTGTCTGGGAAGGAACAGCGCCTGTCCAGTACTGGCTCTGTCACATCTGCCCTCCGTTCTCAGGCTGGAGCTGCCACCGCTCTCTGCATTCCTATGCCACAGAACCTTGCCGATCTCTGCCGGCTTCCTCTCCCCCTTGCTATCCTTGGTGGTGCTTTTTCCCCAGCTCCTGCAGGAAACCACAGAGTCCTAGGGTCCAGGCCATTCTGCTGTGCTCTATGTGGCTGGATATACATCCAGTGCTCACAGTGAGTCCTGGGAGATGTTAAGAGCCTAAGAGGGGCTTCCTGGTCATTTACCTGAAGATAGTATTACCATAAGTCCTGAGATAGAAGGAGCCCACCTGTTAGACACTAGGCCACTGTGACTTGGCTTTCTCCACTCTGGGATGTCACAAAGCCCATATGAGGTCAGCAATCAAATCTCCAAGAGAAGGGCTGAGCAGGGCAGCCAGGATGATTGCATCCAATTGTTAGATTTTCTGGATCCAAGGTTCTCAACTGGGTAAACATGGGCAAATCATTTTACTTCTCCTGGTCTTAAAAATAGCCTGCTAGTTAAAGAGAGGAAGGCTCAGATTTAATAGCAGTCCCGCTACTTTACTAATGAGGAAACTAAGTGCCTGGTTGGTGTGATCACCTCCTTAAAGACTCAGTGCTTCAGGAAATTGCTCAAGGACAAAGTCTAAGCAGCAGAGCTGGGATTGACATCCACATCTATTTAGTGTTAGCGTGGGCAATGAGAGATGGATAGGTATGGAGGGGATTTGAACCCCAGACTTCCGCCCTAAGCGATTGACTGCTGAGCTGACTCAGAGGCAGGAAATACATTTGGTTAGAAAGGACTGGTTTTAGTTTTGTGCAGTTGAGATGCCCATCAGACAGATCCAATGTCCATGTGGTGCTGTGCAGACAAACTTGAGGGATGTCTTTGCAGCCCAGGAGAGCACGTGCGGCTGGTGATCCAGGCTTGGGCATTGCCAAGGTAGTTTCATGGGAACAAAGCTGTGGGATTCTTCAGCCCCTCCTTTTCCAGAGGAAAGGGCTGGGGAAGGAGACTGAGAGAGCAGAAGAAAACTCAGGGAAGAATGGTGTTAAAATGTAACGGGAAGGATTTCAATTCTGGAATCTGCCAAACATGGGGTCATTATAGCACTTACCGGGGAGCAGGCACTGTGTGGGGCAATTAAGGAACCTCATCCCTTGTCAGTGCTCACCGTATTTTATTTCACTAGAGACACAGTCGGGGCTGTGGGCAGAGGTGCAGGTAGGGAGAGGTGGCTGGAGAGGTGGTGGAGGTTGGAGGGTGTTGTGAACAGGGCAAAATAAGTTTTTCTCTAGTAGCCACCCTTCCCTTAAGAGCCAAACTTCTCAAAAGAAGGACTTTTATTCAATGATCATTGCTCTCCCATTGAAAAGAAAATGACAGGACTTCTTCATTTCCTTGCCTCACCTTACCCTTATATCTTTCACTCCATCTGGCTACACTCCCCTCTCTCAGCTGTAACTAAGTCTGCAGTTTGGAATGAGGCCCTGCCTCGACTTGTCTAGTTATCTTCCCTTTCTGCCTTCCCACAGGTAACTTAACCTCTGGGCGATCAGAGTCAAGACAATAATCACTGTGCCTGGACCAGAGCCTGCAGTGAGTACTATCTAATCTACACATCAGCTCTACGAAACGGGTACCATCATTGCCATGTTCCAGGATCTGGGTGGTTAAATAATTTTCCCAAGGTCCCATTGCTAGTAACCAGAGCAGCTGGGGTCTTTGTCCATATGACATTGAAATAATTTCTTATATAATTTTGTTTCTTTCGCATCTTATATTTCTTTTTTCTTTTTCTTTCTTTTCCTTGAGACAGAGTCTCAAGCTGTTACTCTGGTAGAGTGCTATGGTATCATAGTTCACAGCAACCTTCAACTCTTGGGCTTAAGCAATTCTCTTGCTAGTCCCAAGTAACTGGGACTACAGGTGCCTGCCACAACACCCGGATATTTTTTATTGCAGTTGTCATTGTTGTTTAGTTGCCCTGGGCTGGGTTTGAACCTGCCAGCCTTGGTGTATGTGGCTGGTGCCATAACCACTGTGCTATGGGTGCCGAGCCACACATTTTGCATTTCTTTTTAAATACATAAAGGTACACCGTAGGTTCTTAATAACTCTGGGCCAATTGAGAGGTGGATTTCTATGACCCATCAAAATGAAATTCTTCAGTAAGGATATGGTGTTTGTCAAGGGAGGATTTATTTAGGCTGCTAGTGGTGGTAGTGAATTTTGATGGTATCTAGTGGGTTCTTTTAAACAAAATTTGGGATGGTAGCAGAGTAGCTCCTCTCACTTCCCTCCCACTGACTCACACCCCTTTGCAGGCCTAGAAAACAGCTCAAAACACAAGGAAAACTCAGGAAAGAATGGTGTTAAAATGTAATGGGAAGGATTATTCAAAGAATAAATTTATTGCTCTATCAAATCATCTTTAGGATATAAAATTATGATCATAGATGCTGATCCCTTTGGCTGAAATGTCTGTGTGCTTTTGGTGTGGAAAAAGACTGATAGTTGGTAACTTCTGACAGAGTAGGGGAGATAGAATAAATTTTCAGCCTTACAGATATATACACACCTGGCTCAAACCCAACTCCACTTCCTTCTCTTTGTTCCTCTCTCTTTCTCCTCTTTTCTGCCTTTGTTGCTTTCCCCAGGATTAAAACCTTAGGTCTTATGATTAAAAAAAAAAAAAAAAATAGTGGGAGAAATGTTAAATTCTTTGCCTTTAAGATTTTGAATGAGGCAAGAATAGCAGAGAGGCTGTGGGAGATGCTCAGAATATCACCTCTCTTGTCCCTGCAAGAGGGTGGTTTTTCTGGAGGGGTGAATAATTCTAGCCTTTGTTCAGGGAACTCTTCCTTCACAGTCTGGTGTTGAACCAGGAGGAGAGGGGATGACTTATCTCTCATGGTCTCTCTGCCAACCTGTTCCTTTTGGGTGGCAACATTCTGTGGCCACATTACTTAGGCTTGAGACTTTGGGGCCTCCTTGGACTCTCCCCTCTCCTTGGTGGTCTCTGTTGAGTCTCTGTTCATGAGGCCCACATATTGAGGATCCAGAGTGGCAGCCCCTGGTCTATCCTTGTTACTTTGGGGCTATATTATCGGGGAGGCAGCTTTTGTCTCTTGTTTTCATGCAAACTACTGTCCCAGTCAAATTTCCTAAAGCAAATCTAATCTAACCATGCCGCTCTTCTGTTCAAAGTATGGGAAACTCCTTACTGTCTACGTGTCATAGACATTTTTAACACAATAGTTCAGTTTTTATGCCCACTCCCTAATCCCAACCTCACTTTCCAGCTATGTCTTTTATTCTACTGCTCAGGTAACCTCTGCTTTTCTAGCCACATTGGGTTAATTTAAAAAGTAGAAAAAGTACAGATGTTCAGGGGGAAATTCAGTGAATTGTACTATTTTTTTGCAGCATTTTTACCTGTTGAATTCCTGTATGTCCTTAAAACTCAAAATGAAGGGTCTACATTCTGTGGTTACTTCTTTCCATGAACTTCCAGAATATATCTTCTGGGCACAATTTTATATCATTTGCCAGATTCTGTCTGGAATTTTTTATTTGTGTATGTGTGTCTTCTCTTGCCAAACATCACACTTCTTCTTCTTTTTTTTTTATTAAGTCATATACACATAGATGATGAATACATTTATGTATATGTGGGGTACAATGTGTTAATTTTTTTATACAATCTGATGTGCTTACATCAAACCAATCAACATAGCTTTCACCTCATTTACTAGATTATCGTGTTAAGACATTTACAAACATCACACTTCTGGAGGTTGAAGATTTATTTTTGGGGCTCTGGAGGATAGGGCAAGGTAGTGGATTAAAAAAATGAGTGGGACTAGAGCTTTGAATTCCACATTATTGCAGGTTAGCATGGGGCTTGGGAGGAGCAGCAGGGAGAGATTACAAAGGGGACACAAGGAATTTTTGTGGGTGGTGGATATACTTGCTTTGCATATGCTCATGGATGTATATCTATGTCAAAACATCAGAGTATACACTTAGAATATGTACAGTTTGTTGTATGTCAATTATACTTGACTAAATTCATTAAAAAGGTACCACATTGTTCAAATCCTTGTTCAAGAGCCCTTTCTAGAAATAAGACAAGTGAAACTAGGAATGTATGCTTGAAGGTACTAGAAAACAAAGGCTTTGAGAAGGCTGGACTTGGGTTTGAAAAGCAAAGAGAATTGTACGTGGTTTTTCTCATTCCTGAGAGTTCCTATGGGCTATACTGATGGGCAACCAGCTGGATCAAGGAGTCCCACAGATACTTTCTTAATTTTATCCAACATTTTTGTACTCACCTACCCATCCACCAAACTCTACTGTTGACCTGTACCCATTGTGACAAGGCATCACCAATCATTATGTCTTTTAGCCAGGAGGGCCCATGTCACAGCCACACATATAAAGGAAGTGATGGACTGTTTAAGAAAATGGACTTGGGGTGGGAGAAGGGAAAACTGGGGGCAGACAGAAGCTGATGTTTCAACCAGAACCCCACTGCTGACCAGAGCTGGGGAACATAAGACGATGGCGAAACTTTGTAGATGTAGGTGTTCAGAATGTCATCTGAAGGATTCCCCACAAAGGCAAAAAGCAAGGAGGTTATTTCAGAAAAGGAACAAAAAGATAAGGTATTGGTTACATTTTCTGACTGCAACAGGGACTCTCACAACAGAGGATTTGTCATCCTGGTTTGGTTAATTTTCCAAAATGTCATGGCTTTGTCAAAAGCAGTGCTATCCATTCACTTACCAAAGAGTGGCCTCCATTTTCTAGCCACCTCTTCCCGCACCTCCCCCCCCCCCCCAAAAAAACACAAAATGTTTCACTACCAGTCCTGTGAAGAGCCAGGCTGTCTGTGTTCCCTGCCTGTCTGTGCTGTGGAGCCTCCCTCTGAGCTTGCCCACTTGGGGGACAGATGGGCTTAAATCTCTCGACCAGGGAAGTTGAAAGTCTCAAACTTTTTGAAATCCTGCATCTGACAGATTCCCTGGGAAATGAAGAAGGGAAGGTCCTTATATGAAAAACGCATGGGTCTCTAGAATGCAGATCTTAAACATTCTTATTTGTGTCCTTATTTAGTCAGCAGGATACATCAATGTTCTGGTTGAAGAAGCTGTTAGGATCCATGAATTTCCATATCACATCTTCTTCCATGGACAACACCACACAAGGCTTCCGATTCAGGCCTAGGACCATCATAGTCATTGTCGATTTTTCCCCTCTGCCCTGAGCTCTCTAAATAAAATTTCTCTCCTTTCTCTGACAAATGGTGTTCTTAGTGTTATTGTTTAGTCAAAGAGTGAACTTGGGTGACCTTAGTAACTTAGCCTTTTTCTTTCATGTAATAAGAGTGTGGTGAGTGGAAAAGAACCAAGTGAGGCAGGAGGAAACATATGGTTTTTTGGTTTTCCCGGTTTTAGATATTGACTAATGAAATTCTGAGATGCTTTCTGGATGTGAAAAGAGCTTACCTGCTTTCATAGATCCTTTAAACTGGGCCAGATGCAGGCTGAGCCCAGGGAAACAGCTCCAGGTCACCATCAGGTCACATTTCTGGTTCCGTTTGTTGGCAGCAATGAAGATACACATTTTTTAGGAACAAGCCCAGGTCACACCAACATGAAGCCCAGGAATTGTAAACATGAGGAAGAACAGAAATGTAACAGAGGCCTAGAATGGCATGTATGTATGAATTTGGAACTTTTTAAAGGACAACGTCCTTGAGCTTCTCCTAATAATTTACTCTAGATAACACATAGTGTTGGGGAAATAATTTTTACAGCTGTTTGGAATCCCTTGTGTATTTGAACTTGAACTTTGTGTAACTTACGTAAAGGTGCCAGATCATTTCTTACCCCAATTCATTACTACTAAACTGCAGAAGTTCTGCTAAGCATAGTTTGCCTCTCCTAAGGGATCATTAGTACAATCTTTGAAAACCATATGCCAGCAAGGCCAAAGCTAATCTGCAAGGTTGAGGCCTTAAAACTCAATTCTCCTTATCTTCTTTGGAACATGAAAGATGGAGAAACTTGAAAAGATATAAAGTGTATTTTTATTCAGCCAATTTAGGTAGACACCAGGATTTTTCTTATTTCTAAGATACTGGTGAGCTTCTTGGGTTTCTTTGATCACCTTTCCAGTAGTAAAATTTGGTCTTATTCAGTGTAGGGGTGGGAAGACATGGCAATTTATTGCTTAAAGATGTGGTGGCATGTTGTTGTGGGTCCAGAACCGATCATCTTGAGGTATCATGGTATAGTAATATATTTTGTGCTATTAGCTTGTAGTAATATGTTACAGTTGTATCATAGTGTATCTGTTGTGGTAGTAGGTTGTAGGAATGTTGTGTACACATTAGTATAGTCTTGGGGACAAGGCTTCATTTGGGTGCCAATCATCAATTCCACCCTCAATGTTTTTGCTAAATTTACATAGAACATGTTTTTACTATTGAATAACTCCCATGTGCCAGGCACTCTGCCAGGTCCTGTTCACATGTACATATCATACATATGGTCTAGGGGAAAACCAGAGGAAAGCAGAATAAAAGCAAAAGGGAAATCCACCTAGCAGTTGTCCAAAGCTTGACATAAGAAAACTTATCTTGAAGTTAATGAGGAAAACTTGGGATATAAAAAGTTTGAATCAAGCAGCTAGGACATCCAATATTTATTGATGAAAGCCCTGTATGAGGTAAGCAATTGTGACCCGTAAGACATGTGAAGTGATGGGGCCACTCACTTGCAAGAGCCCCTTGAGAGGTAAAGGGCCAGATAGCACAGTTCAGTCTTTTCAGGAGAAAGTGAGTAAATGGTTATGGCCATGTTCTAATACAGCTTTATTGCATTTGGCCTGTGGGCTGTAGTTTGTCAAGCACTGCACTAGAGCTTGTGCTAATTATTTTATTCATCTCCATTGTACCATGGAGGTAGCCAATATCCCAATTTCATAAATGACATAGGTTGAATTATTAGTTTGTTTTTGGAACAAATTTATCAATACCCATTTGCACATTTGGTAGCAAAAGTCAATGGAAAGTGAGCACGTGGGTGGGGGCAGGAGGGCTAAATGCGTACCTCTACCATACAGTGGTCACTATCCAGGTGAGGGGCACACTTGTAACTTTGACTCAAACTGTACAAAAACAATTCATGGAACTGAAACATTTGTACCCATGTAATCTGAAATAAAAAACAAATTATATGGCTTACGATGTGCTTGGCTCAGAACCCAAGTTGGAGTGATACTATTATACTTTCCAAAAAAATCATTTGCAGGTAGAGGCAGACCTGCTTTTAGCTTTCCATCTACCCTCATCACCTCTAGTCTCGGTCTGGGGGAGGGGGGTTGGATGCTTTTTTGGGTCCCATCAAAGTGTCAATAATAGTGCTTCTTTTTCCTAAGAGATTTGTTAACCCTTGGTGGCAGCTTGTTCTCTCTGTTCAGGGGCCTTTGCCTCTTTCTGTGGGCCATCTTTCTCCTTGACTTGGGTGGGGGTTGGTAGTTTTAGACTTCTTATAAAAGGGAATCTTTGGGGAGATGGGAGTAAGGAAGTAGGGACACAGAACCTACTAGTTTTACATGAGATGCTACTCAGGCAGTTAAGCCAGGGGCAGGAAGAAGACAGCGAATAGGTCCAGTGCACATCATGCCATGACAGCACCGTTATCTTTTAAACCTCATAATAGGTGCTGAAACTGACCCTCAAATTACTTTAAAGGTCATAAGCTTATAAATTTGAGTGCAGTCCCTCTTGCCTATTTACAACTCATACCATAAAATCTTTGTCTAGTCTTTCTGCTTTTCGAAATTTCGTAGTTGCCTATTACTAACGGCTTTCAGTCCATTCTCCAATCACAGAAGGTATTTTTACTCTTATAACTCATGTCAATTGTGGCCTAGGAGGCAAACGTAGTCCACAGCCATGTTTTCTTTGACATACTATGCAACCCAACATAGGGTGAACAAAACACATTTGAACTAGTTGTCATCAGTGAGAAGTCAGGACATTTATATACCATGTAAAATCTAGATATTTGGCTTATTATTGCTCTTTTTTTTTTTTTGAGGGAAAGTATTTTAAATGTTTATTGATGTTGACACAATTCCCATGGGGTACAGAATGTGCTTAGATACTCCACCTAGATAGGAATCCTCCCCACCCTGTGTCCAATCTAAAAATACCTCAAAGCCAGGTGTTTAGGGGCAATGACAATAGCTTTTCCTTTTTCCTCCGTACTGTTTACACCTTTGCCACTTTCTCCAGCCAAGATGCTTTGGCTTTATACTTTGGAAAATATTTACTTGTTATACACAATGTTCTCATGCTCTACAGCATTTTATCCATAAATTATGGGAAACGCAATTTCTATGAGTTTATTTTTTTTTTTCATTATAATTTGAGTTTGATTAAATTCTTGAAGATCTAGGGCAAAAGTAAATGTAAAACTAGTGAAGAAACGTTTTTAAACCTGTAAAAAAAAATAATAAAACCTTTAATAAAATTTAAAGAGTGTTTCCCTCTAGGTCAGAGAAAAAGTGATGGTGGTGCTATGTTTTGCCCATGTTTTGACTTGGTGTTACACAACAGTGGGCATCTGGGAGGACCAGGTCCTGGCTCCTACTTCCATGCCTCATCATACTTGATTTTTTTGCTTATCTCTCCACATACAGGAAAATCCCATTTCTTTCCCAAGTGGTTACTAGCCTTTTATAAATGAAAACAAACAGAACAAAATAAGGGAAAAACAAACAAACAACAACAAAAAAAACCTCCTCATTTTACTCAAAACTATCGACACGATGAAAAGAAGTTGGTACCCAGAGTATGAAGTGGCTGTATACCTTCCTAATTACCAAATTAGAAGACGGCTTGTTTGGAAATCTGATTACAATAGCTGCAGACTGGCCGATGCAGTGACTGAGTGGTCACAATATTGATTAAACCATAGAACGGCTGTAGAAATTCTAATGTAGGCACAGACCAGGCCTTGTGGTATCTGCTGTCATTAGGACACACGGTTAGGTTCTCATACTGCCAAATGGTAATAATTTTTAGTGTCTGTCAAAACTGGATCCCAGCTGGCTAGCACTCTGAAACATCTGTAAGATAGGCATGGGCATACATACTTCAATTTGCCGTTACCTCCACAGTCTCCTACTTGTGTTACTTACACTACCCACCTGGACCTGAAGACATTTGACTTTGTAACCTCTGTCCTAAAACTGTGGTTGGTTCCACATCTCTTTTGTCTGTTTTTATCAAGCACTCCAGGGGCAAGTCTAAATTTCTAGGCAGGGGATCCAAGGATAAGAATGTGGGTTTTTTTTACATGGCCACCTTCTTCCCTTTGAGTTCCTAGTCAGAGTCCTGGGACCACACATTGCCAGGCTCACTTCCCAGCTTCAGAATCCCCCCCTTTTCCCCTGAAGCATAGTTTGAAATCATGAAGAAATTCAAGAAATTATAACCAAGGAAAAGAGGACCAGCTGTCTGGATGTGACTTGGGCTCCAAATTGAGAACGGGAAACTCATAACAAATTAAAGTCTTCCTGCCCTTGGTGTTCAATATTATATTTTGGTGGGTATACAACTGTGGTCTCTAAAGCCTCTGGAGTGACAAGAGAATATGTTAGGCTGAGGAACTGCCTTAAACAGGTACAGCTCTATGAGTCTTTTTGCAGGGGTCTGAGTCCCTAAAGAGGGACCCTCTCTGACCCCTATCTGCATCCTTGGTGTTTGACAACAACAATGGCAGTGAGGATGGCAATGTTGGGACAGGCTAACTTACTGAATTAGTTTGTATTTATTCTCAGTTCATATCCTCTCCTTTGTTTTCATTTTGAGTTTTCTTGCTTTGGGTTGGGGATGAAACAGAAGTTTTTTGTACATCACTCCCATCCTGAATTAATGTTATTCAAAAACCTAAGCTCAAGGGGGTATATATGTTTTGAGGAGTGCCTTAATTTTATCTCACTTGAATCTAAGTCTTATAGAGGAAAGTAGATTGTAGACAGCAGGAGGGAGGGGACAGTGAATGTGGGACAGAGAAGGAAGCATATACAGAGTATGTTACTGAGCTGATTGCTGTCGTCAGCTGCTGTGGTCCGGTCTTGCTGGAGACCCTCTGAGGAATTCTGTGGAATGCACCTCAGAATTATTGCACCAAATGCTGGGAGGCTGAGATGTTTATGCACTGATTTACATCCCCTACTAGCTGAAGATTTTCCCTGGGAATGTTATCTGCACCCTTTGCAGGCTGCCTAGAACACTTCGTATGTGGGAATTCTTGTTCCCTGCTATTTTGTTCTTTTATATTTAGTACATTTATAATTACTTATTTTTATCAAAATACTGCATATATACAAAGCTTTATATATTTATTCAGCAGTTAGTATTTTTTAATATTTTCTTAGGATACAACTATAGAAGTAGAATTATATGGGCAAAGGGGATAAGTTTTTTTCTAACCTGCTTTTTAGAAAGGTTTTACTGGCCTATAGGGCCCTCAGCAGTGGGATGGGTAAGAGAGATTGTAAAATCTTACTGCTTAGAGGACTTTCAGCACAGTGGGGACCTGCATGCACTTAGGAGAGGTTAGGAAGCTATTCTACATGAAAAGAAAAGAGATAGAAAGCATTCATTCTATTAACACAATAACTAAGACAATGAGGTGAAGGGTCTGTTAACTAGTTTGATGAAAGTATTTCAAATTGTATCTAAAACCAGCACATTGTACCGCATAATTTCATTAATGTACACAGCTATGATTTAATTAAAGAGAGAGAGAGAGAGAGAGAGAGAGAGAGAAAACATTCATTCTGGATTTCTTATCTTCCCTGAATTTTGAAAGTGCTTCTTTATAGTAGGAGCTGGAAAGAACATGGGCTCACATCTGTGTACATCTGTGTACATGCAAGACAAGTAAAACAAAGTCTTCAAAAATAATCCTAATTTGGGAGGCTTAATTGAGTTTTCAAAGCTTCTATTTCTGCACGCTTATTTTCTGTGTATCCATGTATTAAATGGGTTCCCAGGTGTTCCATGATCAAATTTCCTGGATTACGTGGGAAATGTTAGGATCTTGGAATTTCAATTTATTAAATATGTTACCGAATGCTTTGAAGAAAATCTGACAAAGAAAAGGCTTAAACTATTGACCAATAGAATTGGAAAAGACTTAACTTTCCTTTGTCCCTTTCATTTCCCATGATTTAAACTAGTAATTCAGAAAAAGAGATTAAAACATGGAGATTGAGGAGAAATAAAAGAAGGAAAAACAAAGACTGAGATAATCCAAATTTCAGTTAGTCCCCTGGATTACTGAGTACAGACCATATATCTTGATTCGAACTCAGGTGAAGGATCAATGCAGCCATAGCTTTCTCAAACATTCCCATAGCTAGACTTTCCAGTGTCTCATCTGTCTTCCTTTCTGGCTTTCCTGCCTCTTTTATTTTATAGGTTCAGAGCTCCTTCCTGTCTTTTGTTCACAGAAAATGGGCCTGGCATCATTAGAATCATGGACAATGAAACCCAGGGATAAACTCTGACATCTCTGTTATCTCCAAGGCTTCCCACTAGATCTCTTAAAATGTCCTTTGTAGCCAGGTGTGGTGGCTCGTGCCTGTAATACTAGCACACTGGGAGGCTGAGGAGAGTGGAATGGTCGAGAGCAGTCTGAGCAAGAGTGAGACCCCATCTTTAAAAATAGTCAGGAGTTGTGCCAGGAGCCTGTAGTCCCAGCTACTCAGAGGCTGAGGCAAGAGGATCACTTGAGCCCAGGACTTTGAGGTTGCTGTGAGCTGTGATGATGCCACAGCACTCTACCGAGGGGATAAAGTGAGACTCTGTCTCAAAAAATAAATAAATACAATAAATAAACAAATAAATAAATACAATGCCCTTTGTTATTTTTTTGGAAGAATTAGGTGAACTACTAATTTTCAACCTGGTTTGGCCTCCCACCAGTGTCTGAGAGCCCCAGGGGGAGCTGTGGCGCCATTCAGTGCTGGCACTCATCTCTTTCCAAGGGCAGTCTGGACACACAGTGCACAGTGTATATACACCCCATCGCGACACAAATTTCTTAGGACATTAGGACATGGTCACAGAGAGCAGGACATTTGTAACTAGGATGGTCCTAGAGTTGCCAGCACTATTTTGGCCAGTGGGGAGCATGGGAAAAAACACAATCTGTGTTGTGCTTGTGTTCTGTTGCTTTCTCAAACATTCCCTTTTAACCACAACCACATACTTTGTTTTGTTTCATGATGAGGTCTGCTGATAAAATAAGTGAAAAAATGAAGGCCCCATCCCACTAGGTAATAAAAAGAGGATACTTTGCAGGGACGAGATACAGATAAAAACCTTTCTGTCACAGTTTAGCTTATGTTCTAGGTCTCCCGATTCCCCGAGATTTTTACTCATTGATATTTCCCAAGAACTTGACTGTGGCTGGGACAACAAAGGATCAGTAAATACTCACTGAATAAAGGATGGCACTGATGCCAGGGCTAGTCCTGCCAGCTTTCGATCACTTGCTCATCAGAAGGTCTCTTTTCTCATCTGTTAATGTCTGATCATGGAGGGTACAGGGAGGTTGTACCAATCAGTCTCTGGAGTCCTCTCTGTTGGGGATGATCTGTAGTTCCCACATTCAAGGTCCTTGCTGGTTAATTGCCTTAAGTAGGCATCTTCTTTATTGTCTCCCATAACAAAGGAAGCTGTGTATAAAATAGAAATGGTGCTATTCCCCCTGGGTATGGCCTTTGGGTATGGACATGTTGAATCAAAACGAAAGATGTATTTTTCAGTTTTAGCTTTGTCCTATGTTGATGTCAAGTTGTTCCTGGAATCCACACACACTGCAGATAATGTGGTTGTAATGTTTCTGAGGATGAACACATTTAATCCCATCTCTGCAACGTCGCCCCTAATTTGGCTTTGCCAGGGCTCCTTCCTGTTTGTTTCTGTTCCTCATTGCATTTCCTGCTCCTATTGGTACCATGCAGCAATGCTTCTTCACCCCAGTACTGGCAGGTCCTTCTTCCAGTAGCAGCCAGTGATTTTAGTTTGCAGTTTTCTCAACACTTGCAGAACTGGGTCAGATCCATTGTTCTCCCCCAGAAATGCCATCAGCAATAACCTGGCTCCCTTTTCTCAGGGGTCTGGGTCCAGCTTTATGAGTCCCTCCCTTCAGCCACAGTACAGCAGCAGCCCCCAACTGTGTGTGTGTGTGTGTGTGTGGGTCTTTCCTCCAATCTTTTGAGTATTAGTAACTTTAGGACATTTTTTTTGTTCCCTTAGTCTAAGGATGTTATCTGCTTTCTAATTGTTATCTTAATGTTCCCTTTGGCATTTTCTGTTATAAATATTGAGTCAATAATTTTTTATATTAATATTTTCTCTGTTAAAATAACTGATATGGTTTCTGTCTCCTGAGACTAGATTCTGACTGATATGTGCCTTGGAACAGGGGAAACAGGGGACACCCCGTGAGGCCACAGTCTTTCAGGCATGGCAGGCTTCCAGCTTGGAGGCTGGTGAAATGGCTTCAGCAGGGCAAAGGTAGCCCTCCAAGGAAGAGTCACCATCATGGGATGCTTGAGAAGAAATGCACACCAAGCTAGGAGGAGTGTACCAAATGGATATGAGGGATCTGTACAGAGATGGTGCTTTCAACTGTGCAGACTCACAAAAAAACAGCTTCCAGTACAGACAGATAGGCTGTGGGAGCCAGGGGGTGACTCAGGCAGCTGCTGCTTTGGGAGTTTAGGGAAGGGAAGCAGCAGACGAATCAAGAACAGTCAGAAAGTTTCTCAGAGGGGGTCAAGCTACAGAGGTGGGCAGGGCTTTGTGGGCTGAGAAATTCGTTGTAAGAACAGCCAAGGCGAGTCAGAGGCACAGGCAACTTTAGCAAGCCTCATACTTGAAGCCAAGGAGCTTGCTTAGGTCTTTACGCTCGTTCTGTGTGGGAATCATCCTCAAATGAGGATGTCATCCTTAAAATTCATATACATATACATGACTCAGTCACTGTTAATACCTCTCGGCAGGCCCCAGCAGTAAGTCAGGTTTGAGACAAAAAGAAAGGGCCCCATCTTTCCTGGGCCAGCTCCGGGTGATCCTGAGCCCGTGCACACTGTCCATGGGCTCCTCTGTGAGGAGACACCTGAATTAGTTTATTTTTGAGGTAAATCTGCAGTTGTAATGGGATGGCAGACACTGGGAGGGGTGCTGACATGTGATCTGCAGGGACTGCTGGTCACATCAGGCTGTCCAGCCCATTTGGCTTCCTGCCCATGTTGCCTTGATTTCTTTTTTCTTTCTTTTTTTTTTTTGTGTGTCTTGTATTTATTTATTTATTTATTTATTTATTTATTATTTATTATTTTTTTTATTGTGGAAAAGGGGTGGGGAAAGAAGGCGGGGGAAGAGGTGTGTGACAGGGTCGGGCCAGTGGCATGGTACCACATTGGCTGTATCTAGGTAGAGGCAGTTGCAGGCCGGGCCTTGCTGAGTTGTTGCTACACGGAAGTAGCTCGATGGATCTACTTCTAGTCAGGCTCGGGAAGTTGCACTAGGCCTCAGGCACATGGCAGGGCCCAACAATTCCCTCTTTTGTTTTTTGTATGGTGGAAAAACATAGCCCCTGTCTTAGGTTG